>KZ651212.1:467621-490905 GCA_001010745.2 Gerris buenoi
CAGTTTGTAAAAGGTGTTTCACAGGGAAGATTTTAAGACCCCATCCCAAGTATTGATGTACAAACCTCACAAATACTGAGTTTGATTCGAAAAGAGGTAATTCATAATTATAATTTGAAGTTGCTGATCAGAAAGTACAGAAAAGAACAAAATATATTGGTGGAATTGAGTTTTTGCCAGTTCTACTCTAAAAACAAGCACTTTTCATAAGAGGTTTCAATTTAACTTGTTTTAGTTTGGAATCTGATTGATTTTACATAAAAAAAAATCTATTAGTATAATTCTCTAGTCTGAACATATAATCTTAACTGATAAAACTGTGATTATTATCACATCTAAAAGCGAATTTATCGTATAAATGTGATAAGTCTCTTTTTTGGGAGTTAGAAAATTTAAATCTTCTAAATAATATAATTTTAACAGATCAATAATTCAGTTATCATGTGAAGATTTGATAAGCTAATTATGAAATACAAACTTGAGAGTATTCTCTTCTGGAATCAAAGTATAAATACCAATAACAGTCTCGTTCAATTCATGAAGAAATGAGGCATGCTCCAGCACAAATTACGCCCAAGAGAGATGTCAAAAAAATAATGCGTTGATATTTATTTTTAATCGGGACTTATGTGTAAGAATCAAAACAGTCAATTGAGTTAAATATAGTTTGGCTAAAGTACAGTTTCTATAAAAGCAATGGATACATTGGGAAATATGATGAAGGGGTGTTATATAAGTTATGAAATAGGGGTCACTGACATTCAAAAAAACATATAATCTTAAAAACTGTAAGCAAATAAATTTAAATAACAATTAAACTATATGAGTTGCTTTTTCTTTTTAATCCATCTTAGAATTCTATGTTTAAATATCTTACTAATTTAGCATTAACAAAAATTAACATCATATATAAAATCAGCCACTGGCTGTGGATATTATTTGAGTTGCTTACCTGGGAAAAACATTTCCAAAACAAAGGAGAATAGGGTGAATAATCATGAAACTTTGTGGGAGTTGTCTTAGACCATTTCTTTTTGTAAGAAAAGAACAAATTAATAAAACAAATATATTTCTAATCCTATTCATAAAAGTTGTAGTAAATCCTCAACCAGCCCTAATTAAGAGCTCTAATTACATACTACATAATGTACCTTTGTTCGGTGGGACAGAAGATGTTGGGGCAAAAGTTGGAGGGAGGCGCTACGGGAGGCCCTGATGGCTGCCCGGGTCGGAAAAAAATGGCCGTACCAGGCCTCCAGTGTTAATATAACTGTAAGGTAAACTACGACGTGAAGAGACTGTAGGAATTTTAACCCAGACGCACCTAAACGGGGGCGGCGCCTAAAATTTGAAACTTTGTTTGGTTTTTTAATTTTAGCGACGCCCCCGATTGGGCATGGGGGTCGAAATTCCTACAGTGTCTTCTCCTCGGTTTACCGTTTACCTTATAACTGCCTGGTACGCCCTTATTTTTTTTTTCGGACCCAGGCAGGCACCAGGGCCTCCCATAGCGCCGTCCTCCAACATCTACAGCTCCACCGTTCATTTTTACAGAAAACAAATGTTCCCACTCCTATATATAACATAATGTATGAAGCTTGATTCAAGGCAAGGTGAGACATGATAATGAGTAATCTTAGGCATAGGGTGATTATTTCATTAGGAGATCAAGTTATCTAGTAGACTGTTTTAGTTTTTATAGGAAGTTATCCAAAAAATTGTTTGCTGAATCAATTGGACACTCTTAAATCTGACTCACACATGTGGGAGTTAAAACATTCAAATTTGACCTAAGTTGTCATCTTATTGCCATTTTCACACAAACTAAAGCCGGGTTTACACGGGTAGAAAAAACAGGAGAATAGAGTAGTGAGTAGAGTGCACTCTACTTCCTAATCTACCAATTTTGATTTTGGAGCGTTTTCACATGAGCTAGTAGTAAGTATAGTACGTTGAGTGAAAACTGTTTGTTTGCAGTTCGAAAGTGTCACTAAACTCTACTTGCTACTAGCTATGAAGATGTTTACACGGGTAGAGTGGGAGCTGTGGAGGGGGAAGTAGAGTAAAGTCCACTTTACTACATGCGGTATAGTACTCTACTCTACCGGCTACTAGCTACTCTACTCGCCACTCTATTCTACTGAGCGTTTTTTCGGGTTTCTACAGGTAGAGTTACTCTACTAGCTACTCTACTTCCTGTTTACTCTACCCGTGTAAACCCAGCTTAAAGATGGTTCATAGCACGTGTTATAGAGGCACGTTTGGGCTATAGATGAACATAGTGAAGTCACTCCATGTTTTCCCCAACTCTTTCTTCCTTGTGAGCTTGCCCAGCCTTCTGATCAAATTATAAATTAAGGCAGAATGTGTTAATAATCAAAATACAAAATTAACTTGAAGGAAGGTTTGAAAACAAAAAACAAGTGTATATTTACTAAGTAAATGGATGACTCAAAAATATAAACAAAAGGTAAGAGAACTGGAAGGTTTCATTTATGTTGGGGCAAACAAGAGAAAGTTGGGATGGAACTTTTTCTTATATCATGTTATGACCGCTATAGATTCAATTTTACGTGCGTCAAAAACATATGCTATGATCCAAGCTTTAGTGCCTACAATTTCAATACAGTGGTGCTCACTTCATTTCCATTTGAGTATTATAACTTATTCAGAAAATTAAAAATCAATGCTCTTAACAAATTGAGTTGTATGTAGTTGTTGTAAAAAAAAAAAAAAAAAAAAAATGTTAAATGAACCTTTAAAATGTTTAATTTGTAAAATTTTAAATTATTTTACTCATTTACGTATTATTGGGAACGTAATTTTATCAAACAACTTTCCAAATATTCCTCTAGCTTATATTTCGTATAAACCATAACTCACTCATTTTCTTAATAATAATAAAAACATAAATCTGAGATGGAATAAATGAATAATTTAAAACTGATTTAATAGTTAATAATTTTCTTTAAAATGTTACCTATAATTTATTAATTATTTGATTAAATAGACAGTGTCCTAATGATTTATAGATAAAGAGGTTTGAAAGTATAAATGAAAGTCAAAAATTGGATATGTGGACAAATAAATCATTGAAAAATTTGCAAGTCTATATAAAGAACAATCAAAACATTAAAAAAATGGTCTCTGAAAGAAGTTTTTTACACCATACAATAAATAGATGTTATTATTGTGGACACTTGTACCAATAATCGGTGGAGTTTTCATACTTACTTGCTTTGAATAAAATTTACAAAAGAAAAACTGAAGTAAAAATATGCCAACCTATAGATAATTAATGTTGAAGAAAATCTCTACTGATATGTAAAGGCCACAATTGTGTTTGTGTTTTATCACCCCATTGGTCTTGGTTGTATTTAAACCTATACAATGGAAGCCGTAATCTGCCACTTTGGAACCAAATTCATGGCCTGACAAACCACATTCATGGTGTGACAAACCAAATTCATGGCGTGACAAACCAAATTCATGGCCGGATAAACCAAAGTTTTCTTGTAACAAGCAAATAAATAACTGAGAGACACTTTTAAAACAATTAAATTTAATAATCAACTAAATATAACAGACAGATGTACACAGAATAGTGGCAAATAGACTTTTATTATTTTATATGTTAGGGGAGAAAGGAGTCATTACGAAGTAAAGAAAAAAAAGATGTTATTTTCGCTTGTGAAAATACATACATTTGTATACATGTATTAATTTAAAACATTAATATATGTGTGTTAATAAATAACAACCTTACAACAATACCAAGAATGTTTGTTATAGTTTGGATGACAATGCATGATTAGCTCATTTACGTCCTTCTAAATCCAATATGAAGGAAAGCACAAGATGATAAACTATTTTTTAAGCACGCCCATGATATGGGTATCAAAAGAAAGGGTTTGCTGAGAAGAATACGAATAAATGCTTTTTTTTTAAATAAAATTATTTTAAAAACAATATAATGGATGAAGGTGTGTAAAAAGACCAAATAAGACATAAGATGTGTAAAAACCTACCTAGGTAATTCTATATCGTAGTTCCCAGCAATTTTAAAAGATTCAAACCTGAGAGTGATTCCTAGCTCATGCAGAGAGTTACTGCATCTCTCTCATTGGTCATTGGCAAATGCCTCTTATCCTGAGCAATTATTCCCGTATGGGAATAATTGCCATCGTAGATTTACTATCTAGGGAATGTCTGTTTCTTTTAAACTAGGCATCGCGTGGCTCTATCATTGAAGCGAGCGTATTGCAATAATATACTGAATATTGAAATTTGTTAATTATGAAAAACTTCATAGTTGCGAAGATAAGTGGAAGAGGAAAGTGTTGGGGTAGAGTGGGGGTACTCGGTACAAAGCTTTACTTCCTAAACAAACCTATACACTACACGACCATAAGAATCTACCACCCCCAGTAGCTTTAAACAATTATTATAAAATGTATCACATCATTACTCAAATACTACTGCTTCAACTATTTAACTCCATGGACATACATTTAATCTAAACATATAATAGCTAACTAATAGCTAGTTTCCACAACCAGAGTTTAGATCTTCTAAAAAAAAACTATATCTGAGATTGTGCGAATCTGAATCTCAACTTTAAGAATCCATTGCAGGGACAATACTCAAGCGATTTGCTCATCTTGATTCCCACAAATGACTCCTAGCATGAAATAATCATTTGAATGTGGGACTCACACAATCTCATTTCGATGATTTAGACCTAATTTTATTCAATTTTTAAGTATTTGGTAGTACTCATACTACGGAACGTTTAAATTTTAATTTAAATCAAATTATAATTACTATTTTATTATTTTTAGTTTCCCTTTGTAAATAGTAATTATAATTTGATTTAAATTAAAACCTAATTTTATTTAAACATACCTGTTTTCTACCGTAGCAAACGAGAAAGAATGAGTAATTTCTCTTTGAATTTCTACAGCCTTTCACATTGGAAAAGATCAAATATTTCTAAAATGTTTATTAAGAAGATATCCACATTAACGATTCTTTCAGCAGCACTGGGATTTGCATACACGAAAGCATATTGCTACAAACTGAATTAGACAATGAAGTTAAAATTGAACCAGATATGTCAATTACTTTGCTTGATGTGCTATTCCTAATGAAAGATGAATGCACTTAAATTGCCAAAAAAAAAAAAAAAAACTCCCCACCGTAATTATTGTTTCTATCCTTGCCCACCCAAAGTGCTGTGATCAAAATGAAACTTTGATTTTAAATAATCTGATTAAAGTACCCTTAGAATTATCCTTCGTACATTATACAACAATTTTAATACTATAATATAAACAAATTGTTAATAATAATTAATAAGAAAATTAATAACTTTTAAATTAATACACCACTGTTTTATTCGGTTTGAAAACTTTTGTATATAATTATAAATAATTTCATATTCAAATCTAGATAAGTCAAATGTAATTCATAAGGAATTGAAAACAATTGTGGAAGTGTTCCCTTTTTTTTTAATCAGGGGTTTAATTTAATCTCTAATAAATCCTTGCTAAAATGCAATTATAAAAATACAACATAAATGAAGGAATTTAATAAAATTAACAAAATATAGTTCTATATAACTAAACATCAGATTAATACGGATTTAAGATTAAAAAAAAATAAATAAATATATTTATTTATAATATTACTAACAATCGAATAGTTCAGTCTTATAACTAAGAAATAAGTTAAATCACAGACTTAACAAATAGTTTGTCGGTGTGGTTAACCTCCCTTGTTCCCCCTACATTTTTGTTTTCTTCGTTAACTGCTTACCGATGGACTGTGTGAGAAGGGTTTCTTTTTCTTTGATTTTTTCCTCTTGGCTTTTCGTTTGAGATCCGAGTCGGACGATTCGGGGCTGCGGGACCGGTGCGGTCTCGATTTCTTGGACTTTAACCGGTCAGAGTCACTGTCGGAATCCTGTAAACAATGTCGTAAGTTCTTTAGTTATAGTTGGCGAGTTGCTGAAGTCCTAGAGTGAAGAACATAATATAGCATCAACAGGTGCTTTAGTTTAAACTTTATTTTTTTAGAACCGTTTTTGAGACGTTAAATTTCAAATGATATTAAAAGTTTGTCACTTTGATCACAGCCACAAATCCAGTCAAAATTGTTTACACTTCACACACTCAAGTCCATTGCTAATATTATTAAAACCTATTTCCACCGTTTTATATTCTACACAGAATTTATTTTTTCTCAGTTACTACAGTAAAATAAGGCCCTAATTTTAAGTTCGGTCTTTTAATTATTAGCTTTAGCTTAAAATTATTATTATAAGTAATTATCATATCCATCATTGGCCTCCCTCGTGTAGTTGTTAGTTCTAATATGTAAATGATCTTGTTCGGCGTTTGTTTGAAACCTATATTTTTTTCAAGGTTTTCCTCAAAAGTTGTCATAATGTGCATTTATAAATTTATTAGTGGCTGTCTGCATCCACATTATCTTATTCAGACATTGGATAATCTCGATACATCTACCTTATTATAATTAAGAAATTGGTAATTCTGCAGTTGCTCTGGCATGTCAGAAGGATTCAAATTATTAGTACGTATATTTTCTAGTTCGGCTCAATGAAATTGTTCAGATTCGACAATAAGTTTCATTTCCACTATTACCAATTTTGAAACATCGAGGCTTCCAATCCCAGAGAGGTGAGAAATGCGAAAAATAAAAAAAAAGCTAGCTTTTTATTTAAAAAACAAAAACAACCACTAAGTAAAATTTATATAAAAAAATAAATAAATAGTGCACCGCAAATCTCATGTGCAACATGGATTCCAATGATTTCTTTAACAAAATATAAAAGTCCAATGCTGTAAAGCAGTTCGTTTTAGAGCACTGTATTTATACAATTAAAACTAATGTTCAAATGAAACTTAATTTTTTTATAGTAATATTTCATCAACTGGTGTTTTATATTTTATTTAAAATTACAAGCACTTAGCAGTGATAAGTAAAATATAAACAACAATATATGCACAAATTCAATTACACCTTACCACTACCATACTCAAGTAAATTAATGTAAGCAGGGGGAGAAGTGTATGAGAAAATAACGTCCTTCTTGTGCCAGAACCAGGAATGTCCAAATTTTCATTTTCTGGGTTTATTAGCTACTTGGACTAGTTGTTTTAAAATTTATGTTGCGCCAGGACCCCGAATTTGTGCCTGCATTATATCCGCTGTTATTGGAATGTGAAATACTGAAATAATAGATGTGCATTTTCAGGAAGAAGGGGGATGCTAGAGCCAAAAAAAAAAAAATGTCTTGACTAATAAGAAGCCCAATACCATGTTGCTGTACAAAAAAAAAAAATAATAATAATCAAACTATGGAATAGAATGCTGAATATAGACCATAAACTTCAAAACGCCATTTCCCAACAATGTGGAATTTACACATTCGTGGTTCTGGCATAAGGGGGACAATAATATAATAATATATATATTTATTCTTTTTTTCAATTTTTTTATATTTCATTATTATTATAGACTGACTTAACACCAAAAACAACATTTACTATTTACAGAGAACAAATGTACACGGAGGAATTATATCCCGCTTAACTTGAATACTATTGTCATATAAATACAAGGAAACATATAAACATTTTTTTACATAATAGAAAATAAAAATATACAGAGAAAAGAAAAAAAATGTACAAATGCTAGATATATATTTTTTTTTTTTTCAAAATTCAGAGAGTTCATTGCCTCTAAGTCAAACAACCCAGGTGTTTTAAACTTTGGCACATTCAAAAGCCTGAAAATTGAAAGATTGGTTTGGTAATATATTTAAAAAAAAGTCAATCTGAAGATTAATGAATATGTCTGGGACTTGTTTGGAAGAAATAACTAAAAGTTAAAATTCATGGGGAAGTTAGAATGAAGTTTGTTACCATTGGACATTTTTCAAAGTTATAGAATGCATTTGTACTAGGGTAGAGCTTAAAATCACTAGATTCTTATATTGAACTAACACTGGGGACAGATTATTTGAAACAATTATAAAATAAACAAAAAGATTCTACGCCAAAGAGCGGAATTACAACTCGGTAATATTAGGTGAGTGAATTTTTGTTTGAGAGTTACGTAACGTAAGTTTTAAAACTTACAGTTCTTGAATGAGACCTTCGTTTCTGCTTTTTGTTCTTCTTTGATTTCTTAGACCTAGTATGATGGTGACTACAAGCCTCCTCCGTTTCCTGCTGATACTCCTTGAACACTCTCACCCTGTCTGCTTCGATAGGTAATGTTCTAAACGCCTCTTCCCCTTGTATCTTCTCTCGTAGTTCGTTCCAATCCGTCTTATAATCGACGTTATGATCTCGCAGTAGAGCTCTGAACCCGGATTCGAGCTTCTTCAGCTTTCTGTGGTCCTCTTTCATCCGTTCTTTTTCTCTTGCCTCGGCCTGAACAGAAATATACATTACTCAAAATTAAATGAACATAATATATTAACTTTTTAAGGATTCTCTTTAACCCTTAGATGGAATGAGATGGGGTTCAATTCTTCTACCGTGACGCTCTGATTTATATGGCTCACTATTGATCACATCATACTCGCTTCGGCGGTACAATGTACATATGTAAGATGTGTGAAGTGGCTGGAACTCTCTACTGCGGGGCATAAAAGGGCCTAAGTGATGGCCTAATTGCAAGGTTCGAACAAGTGGTTGTCCTACCCGTTCTAGTAGGAAGTACTAGACTAGTACTACTACTACTACTAACCCTTAGAAGTCAAGGATCAATAAATACGATAATTTCAAATATTGTTATGATCATAGTTCTCTGTGAAACTTGTACCTCATGTCTATTTGTATTAGAAACCATACTGGATGCACAACACAAAATAAAAATAAGGGCCAAACATTTACTGAGAAATTTGTAATCATTAATCTCAATTTCATGCTTAATTATAATTCTCTGATATATTGGAATTTTTCCACTCTCTTGATCAACTGTTGCAAATACCAACAATAAGTAATTTAAGCAATTGTTTTATCACTTTGCTAAAACTATTTTAGTAGATTTTAAAAACACTTAAGACAAAGAACGATTGAAATATTTTTGTTGGCCCAATAAAGACAGCTCATACAACCTAGTGTGAATTTCATCTTCATTTTCATTACTCCTTCTATCTTTTTCAAACCAAGTTCACGTAGCAGGCAGTAAACCTTTAATAACCATTATATTAAATTTCGCAAAATAAAATAATTAAGTATTCAGCACTGAAATTAAACAAAGCAGACTTAGCGAGTAATTTTTGAGTCAAAATTGTAAATAAAAGGTATATAAATCAGATCCATTTTCTAATATTTCCCGCAACTTAAATAAAACAGGATTAACCAACCAAAACTTAACAAAAAAAAATTACTTATTGCATTCAATAAGGATATTAAGTAACAAATATTATAAATAAAACACTGAGCTATGGTCAAACCTTTTCCAACAGGGCATTATAGGTAAGTTTTACATTTCCGGCATCTAAAGTGGCTGATCTTTTATCTTCACAAACCACCGTGGCAAATTCTTCAAAAGTAGTCGATACCTAAAAGAATATCGATACATAATATTAACGATAAAACTCTCATGTAGTATTAAAACAACAAATAAATTAATAAATAATAATTCTTCAATAGACAAAGAATATGGATGTTTAAATTAAAAACATATAATTACCTCAACATCGAAGCCTTTCTCCTTCAGTATCTCTTTGATAATTTTCCTCTCGTCGTGAAACCTTGATTTCAAGTCTTCAACGTAAAATTTAAATAGATCTAAAGGTGTAGAACCAGATTGACCGAGCATTGCAGAAAACCTAAGATCTGCACTGATTAGAGGATACAATTCAACCCATAGAGACATAGATGTTAACTTGCCTTCTTCATGAAGTTCATTTAGCAATTGCTGTAAATAAAACCAAAATATAGACTTGCTTAAAATTTAAAAAATGTGATATCTCAAAAAGAAGCATATTAAAATCCTCACTTAGTAACCAAAGAAAGTGAAAAGACCGAGGTTTACAAAAAAAATGTTGGGGCACCCATGTAACACTCAACCGTCAAGATATATATTATCTTTAAAGTTGTTATATCAACATTATTAGGAACACTTTCAAGACGGTGTGCCGCAATAGCAGCATAATCAGTCAGTCAGGAAGCCAAACCCTACTCCCGAGACCTGGGTACTGATCTAGCGGTACCAGACTCCTTTCATTAACTTTGGCGTTGGGTGGTTCGGATTTCACAAATGCCTTGATGCTTAGTCTATTCTAGGCTTAGAATATTCAGTTTAGTCGTAGTTCTAACCCTAAAAAGTTTTTGTGGTATCGAAATCATATAGTACAACATCTACGAGTCTAGTTTTAAACCTTGTAAAATAATAGTTTCTAAAAAAAAAGGTTAAAGTAGCAGTGCTCTCAAAATGAGCGAATGCAATTTTCCCCTAACTCCCAACAATAAAGTTAGTTGTTTTTATTATGAAACTATTTAACATTTTCAAAACTACGAAAAAATAATCAACGTAATTTTAAGCGGTTTAAAACAAAAATAATAACGGTTTCCATGTTACTCAGACCAACAGGCCCATACTAAATATGAATAACATTACTATGCTTACACAAAATGATTCCCTATTTTTTCTCTGAAGACGTTTCCTTCTCCTTTTCTCGGCTTCTTTTTCTTCCTCTATTTCTTTCTCAAGTTCTCTAATATGATCTTCAAAAACAACAAGAGCATCTTCTTTATCCATACCTAAAATAAAATAATAACAGACAACATTTTTAGAGACTGAAATACAATGTTTATTTGTTTATATGAACTAATTTTAAGAAGCAGTCATTGATTATTATTATTTAGTAACATTAAGGGAACATCACTGATGTTATCTTAAAGCTTATATAATCTTAGATCTAAACTTAGATAATGTACTTAGATTATCAATCTTGCAAACAATAGAATAAAAATGGAACTTTCTGGTATTTGGTAGCCATTAGGTCCTCTTATTAAGCCTTATCAACACTATTAGACATGTGCGATTTTAGTCTCAGACACGATGTGGTGTCTAGCATTAGCCTATGGACATCAGGCAGGCTATGATTTTAAATTTAGAATGTTAAACAATGTGCAGCATTATAACTTAGATGGTAAAGATCTATTAAAAAAAAAATAAAAAAATGTTCCTCTATATACATGAGATGGTGAATGCAAGACAGACAAATTCAAAATCACACCCTTTCTTTCTTTATTTATAATACCTAGACTCTAAGCAAAAAAAGGGCATGAAATTACTTATAGATCATAAAAGTAACAAAATAGGACTCCAAAGATTTTTTTTTTTTTTTTTGCCAAGAACTAATATGTTAAAGATTTTTCTCAAAAACCATACCGTAGTTGAGAAAGAATATAGATAATGTAAAAACTCAGCATTAAATTTATCAATGTAGGATTTTTCTCTATACAAAGAAACAGTCCCAACAACACAGAAGCGATATAATAATTTTAATTCATATCCAGTATAAAATTTTCCTGTAACAATGTTTTTCTAAACGTGATACCAAGATTTCATTTCAATGTAGGAGTTTATTTAATGCTTACTTTTTATTAAAAAATAACCAATTGTGTACCAAAGCTAGATTAAGAATGTGTTGGTAGTTCTTGCAATTAAAAATTAGGAATTAATTAAGGACCTTTAGAAAATATAACTCATTTCCATAAAAAATAGACATTGGTTCTTATCTCCCCTGAGATACAGACAGTGAGAATGTAAAAAGATAAAGTACCTAGAAGATTAGCATCATTAACAAACTCCGGGTTGTCCAGTAGCATCTGCTGTGCTTCTTGCCATGTTGTACTATGAGTAATTTGTGTCATCGCGTCCAATATTTGGGATAGTTCTTTCATATTCCTTTTCTTCCTAGCTTTTGACATTTCCTTCTCTCGTTTGGCTAGATTAAAAACACAGTCTTCGTAAATTTCACGCCGATCTGTGTCGGAAACATTTTTCCACACTTCCAAATCACCGAAGGATTCATGGCATTTGTAATATCTCATGGAAGAAGTCATCTTATCAGTTGTCATAAGGAATTCTTCCAGTTCTTCTTTAGCTCGTTTTGCTCTGTGTCTCATTTCTTCTGCTTCCTCTTTTCTTTTTTGAGTTTTATACGCATTAAAAACTTGCTTCCTACAAAAAAAAAAAATTATATTTAATTAAAAAAAAAAAAATCATTCTTTAGAAGGATCACAAAGCTGCTTCGATGGAAGCAAAATGTTTAATTGTGATATATTTTTAACTACTTTTAAAAATTATTGAAAGGTATTGTTAAATTAATAAAAAAAAAAAAAGAACATACACATTAAATTAACTAAAACTAGAATGATATAGAGGGAATTTTTACATAATCAATTAAAACCTTTTGAATAAAATATAATTTAATCAATATTCCTACCTATCACTAAAGTGTTTTAAAGCCTGATAACGGGGGTCAGGAGCTATAGATTTCATCGCCTGTTCCCACGTAGCATTACTAGGAACATCCTAAAAAACAAACAAAAAATACATATTTGAGAAATAAAATAGATTACAAAGGTAAATAAATACATAAATTATAATTATTATTAAATGAAGAGTGAACTGTCACTTTACACTACAAGTTTGAATTAAATTATGTTGTAATTGACAAATTTAATTTTAAAATGTCAATTTGGTTTTCATCATACTGTAAAACAGATCATGTTAATTCACAAATTATTTATATCTATTTATCAAAATAATTATATCAATAAATTTAATCTCAAATAAAGGATAAAAATGTCCCTAAATTTTGAATTAAAACCAAAACAAATAATTATTTTATGTTACATAAACATAACACAAACACCCTCCCTCCTCCTCTGATTTCTCTGGCTCCTGTAACTCCAATTCATAATCTATCCTTGCAGGAGTCCCTCAAGGTAGTATTTTAGGCCTGTTACTTTACTCCGTCTACACAGATGATAAAGCCATAATATCAATTCCCTTAGATCCCATCCAAATCTCCGATTCCCTTCAAGGACACCTACACTTTGTTGATAACTGGTGCAGGAAATAGAGGATTAAGTTTAAGACATTCACTCCACGAAGAGACACATGTTTTCCTAAATCTAGCATATGGTATCTAGGACTACGTCTAGATAGGAGAATGACTTGGAACTCACATACACGACTGAAACGTATGAACATGAAGAGAAGTTACAAGATGCTACTCACAGACTTCCAGTCTTCTCTAATCTTTTACTAACAAACAAACTAATGATCATTTTACAAAATCTATCGTAAACTATAGACTAGAACTGGAGGGATCAACCAAGCCATCAAATCCTCACAAAATACAATCTCTTCAGTCCATTACCTTACGTAAAATGGCTAATGCTCCCTTCTATGTATCCAACCATATTATCCACAATAATCTTCGTCCAAATCCTTACATTCCAAACACACCAACCATCTCAATCTTTCAGTCAAGAACCTTTCTTCTTATCATATTCCTGACAATCCTAGACGCCTTCTTAAAAGGAAACAGACCTGAGACTTCCTTAGAGATGATCAAATTGCAAATTTAATTAAAAAATGTAATCACGTGTTACGATTAGCATTAGTGGTTGGCTTTTGTAAAGCATTTATTACATTTCATTATCCAGCTATTATTAAAATTATTATTTTATTTTACTTGCATTATTTTATGTTTTTTTTTTTTTTTTTTTTTTTTTTTTTTTTTTTTTTTTTTATTATTTAATTTACTATATTTTAATGTTACATAGCTTTAATTAAGACAGCTTTAAGTCAGCTTGAACATAGCTTTAAGTCTCTAGTTATAATGAATTATTGTAGTTGTGGCTCAATTAATAAATAAATTTAAAAAAAAACACAAACAAATGTAAGAAAATGGAATCAAACCTTTTCTCTAAGTAAGCTTTTAAAACATTCGGCTAATTCCTTCTTATCTTTCTTCTCTGTTCCTCCTGAAAGAGATGGATTTGAATTGCTGTCATCATCTGAAATAAAATATTATTGGATTACAAAATATAAAAAACCAAGCAGAAGAAGTGTATAACTTGAGTAAAATATAAGACAAAGGAGAAATATTACAACACGGATAGGATTTTTAAGAGCACACACTTAGAAATGAGTTTTATAATTATTTTATAAACCATTTATTTTGATTAAAATGACGGCACCAGTAATCACAAGTTCTAATTATAATTACAGATGTGATGTGATGTGATGATGTAAATTGAAAGTTTTAAACTCGATACCATATTGTTTTGTGTATCTATAGCAAGATAAAATGCAGAACGATAAGGACAAAATCCTTAGCTTCAAATGACACCATTAACTCTACCTCAAGTTTCATAATCTAGTTATCTAAGTATCTAGTTATCTCACAAACAAAAATAATTAAATAAATTCTTGACATCTTTCTTTAACTGTACAAATTGATAACATTCTGCATTTTGAAGATATGGGTGTACCACATAAATAAGCATGTACAGTTACCATTCACTACAAAACTATATCTTACCATTAACAGTTGCAGGGATTGCTGTAGGCTTAGCTTCTATTGCAGCAAGTGTTGCAGCCATTGCTTGGTCCAAAGCTGACCCACCAGATGGAGGTGGTGTTCTACTCCCTGTTAAAATATAATATTTATTATTCTATGTAAATTTAAAAAATACAGTGTACACCATATGATCACCTTGCTGTGATCACTTTAAGACCCAGGCAGAGTGATACTATAGACATAATAATAAGCAAAAGGTACCACCAGAGGAAGTAAAATTCCAAATAAAAAAAATTATTAACAATATTGAGTTTATAACGAACACTAATTGATGTGTTTACACGTTAGAGAATAAATACAATGTACATAATTTTACAAGAAAATTTTTTTTTTTAAGAACAATACAAACTATATCTTTAGGGACAAAAATAATAAATACATAAACGTATGTACATGATCAAAAAGTTTCAAAGGGTGCATTCTTCGTTTAAAAGTTAAACTTTAAAACAAAACTAATCAACCTTCAAATTATGTAAAGTTGTTGTTGATAGAATGTGGATCATTGAAAGACTAAAACACACTGAGTTCTGACTGCAGTCCTACGTTGAAATAGGGAAAGGTGAGGAGAGGTTTACTTTCTGGAAAAAATAGGATGTTCAAGGAAACACAAGTGCCGTGGCTCCAGCCGTTTACCCGAAAATGATAACAAAGAAAACATCCTCACATCTCAATATTGATCACAATAAACAAAAAAATGATAATGCATGGGCCTGTTCCAAGCTATTTTGATCACACTAACTGGTTGATAACATTAAGCGGCCTGCACTGTAAATACCTATTTCTTGCAAGATAAGAAAGATAAACTAAAATAGGTGCATTTATAAAAAAAGATAGCATTTTAACAACTTTTTACAACTACTTAAGTTATTTTAACACTAATTGTTAAATTTGGTAGCTGCTGCTTTAAGTTGAGTCTACAACTAACAAAAGAGCACTAACAAAGTAGTGTGGACAAAACTTGAAACATAAGCAAGCACAAATTAATAATAATTAAAACATTTTTGTGTTTGAGTAGGTACGGTTTTGCTTGTTTGGTAAGTGCTTATTTGTTTGTCCTCGCTCATTCATTAGAAGTATACCCTGTTTTATAAGTAAAAGAGGCACTTCTTTAGATTGCTACTCCCCTTATAATGAAAACAGAGGGGAGTAACAATCTAAAGGTGTACGGAATGTTCTTCTTTAGACTGTTACTCCTCTTACAAAAACAGAAGTGTGATATTCCTTTATCCCAAAGTTCATTGGACTAAACATCCCTTTCTCTTAATAGTTGTTTAGTCAAAGTTATTTAGATTCTAAAAAAACAAAAAAAAACAAGGGGGAGTCACAATCTAAAGAAGTACCGTAAAAGGAAGGGGTAAAGCAATAAGAAACTATAATTTAGTCATATTTAACTAACTTAATAATTTAAAGTTATACTTAACTAAAAAGTGAATAGGGGCGTACACACGAGCGGTTTGGAACGGGACGTTCCAATCTCACGCGAAAGAGCGTACATGTGAATACGATAAAAGTGTACAAGCTAAGATTGTCCCATTTCCTCTACGCGCTAGGTCTGTGCACTCCTACCCTTTCCCTTCTTTTCTTATAAACGCTCCTGTAGCGTACGGTTTTAAAGAAAAAAATCTTCTCTTGATACGAGGTATTGGAGTCGTGAGTTTCAAACAGAATTCATTAAACTTTATAAATCTTTTCCATGCTTATGGAAAATCAAAAGTAGGGAGAACACTAACAAAAATTTAAAAACAGAAGCTTTCCCAAAATTAATAAAACTGTGCAAAAATTCAAAGCTTAAGAGGATATTTCAGGAAAGAATTAAAGAAGTCAGTGGACTCAAAAATAAGTGCTCGTTTTTGGCTGCATGCCCTAAAAGAAGCCCACTACTATCACAAATCCTTTTAAAAATTCTAAAACTCCATGCGCCAATCGTGAGGGATATTACAAGGTTTTGACGTTCACACGGTCGCGCCTGTCCCGTACGGTTTAATCCCGAATCAACTCGGGCTTGAAACGCACACTCTTTGTCAAGCTCGCGCGATTGGAACGTGCCGTCCTAATCGCGAGTGAAAAGACCGCTCGTGTGAATGCCCTTAATGAGAGCTAGATATCTGAATAAGATATTTTCATTTAAGAAAAGCAGGATAAAATAAGTGTATGTAGTAAGTTTGCAATAAATACTAAAAAATAATAGGTATGCAAGTTATCATTTATAAGATTTAAAAACAAAACATTGTGTTTGTCTCAAAGAAAGCAATTTTTGCTTTTAATACAAAGATTATTAATTATTAAATTAAGAAAACGAAATACAACTGGTCCCATAATTGATCCATAATTAATATATATCCATAATTGATTGTCCATAATTAATTGAGCCACTCAGAGACCAAAATTTCATTTATTTTGATTATTATTTAAATTGAATAGAAAATGTACCTTTTAGTTACCATAGGATTAACTCGTTTCCTCTCTGTAAGGAATTCCTACTTTTTAAGACAATTTTTTTAAATCTATTAAAAAAAAACATTGGATTCTGAGCGACTTAATAATTCTTTTTTTAAATGAGTGCATTCTATGAATTACTTGTTATCAGTATAATAAAATAGAATTACTTTTAAATTAAACCAAATAATTCAAGGGTTGAAACATTTCACTAGTTTAATCCGTTTTTCTTTATAAGCTTAATCATGTATTCATTACTTAAAATATGTTCCAATTATTTCAATTCTTACCGTTACCAACGGAGAAATATTCCACAAGTTATTTATTGAGCCAAAAAAATAATCAAATTGGGAAAAAATAAACATAGAAAAAACAAGTTAGTTTAAATTAGTCATATTATACAAACTATCGTTAATAGGATTAGTGGAATCTTTTTGACCTTTGTCTGCCTCATCATCTGCAACCTTCTTCTCCCTGTAAAATAAAAGATGTAATAAGCATATAAATTTTAGATAATTGTAATTTTGTAGTTAATTTTCTTAAAGTAATATCTTAACATTGTGTAATTCTGACAACTAAGGCCCAATTCACACTCGTGTGGCGTACAGCACTGGCGTGGCTCTGGTTTGTGCCACCTCTATGTTAACTTATGACCCAATCTACACTGGTATGGCGTGGCAGAGGGTTTCAAATGGTGCCCCTCACCATGAGTCCTAAGCCACGCCACTCGTATGTGAATTAGGCCTAAGATTGGTTATATGAGGGAAAGAATAAAGCCACTAGGCCTGTGGGAAGGGTGGGGCAACAACTTTGTCTGACTAACATCAAGCAAGAAATTTGTGTTTTAGTTAATTATTTGGTGCCTTTAGAATATGTGGTCGGCTAAGTTTGTCTGCATGACATAGCTTGGCAATAGGCATTTGAAATACAAAACGGTATAAATAGGCCATCTCCCTCCCATTTCAGTGGACATTGACAATGTGATTTCCATAATTCTGAGTACAAAATTAGTCAGTAGGCCAAAAATCAAGGTGATGTTAGATTCACTTTGATTTGAAAGGATATTTAACAAGTGACAAACTAACATCAACTTGATTGTAGGCCTTCTAACTAATTTTGTACACAGTATCATGATATACCTCAAACAAAAATACTGGTCATGAATTACTTTATAAATTAATATAATTATTCTGTTATTGCATTTTTGGAATTGTTTTTTTTTTTTATATCAGATTTAATGTAACTAAAATTAGTTCACCAATGGAGTTGTCATAAGGGCCTAACCCCTCCAGCAGTGATATTTTAGTTGGCCCGACCTAACCGTCAAAATCTCCAGATCTCACCGGCTCCCTTCCCGTTTTTTTCTTTTTATTTTCCTGTGCTGTCAGCTGTCAGAAAACTTTCAGTTTACAAAGCTAAGATAAGAGCAATGGCACCTAAGAGCAACAAGGGACCTCCTATGTATGTAATATGGTTAGTGTAAAGCAATGAAAACAGTTTTCCCAAATGACTGAACACAAGGTGATAAAAATGTTTAGTGTAAAATTCTACAAAGAAAAAAAATGAATAAGTTTAGAATCACAATAGCACTTACTCGTCTTCTTCCCCAAGTTTCTGTTTCAAATCTTCCAATTCCTTTGGTATTGTCCATCGAGATTCTTTAGTAATAACATTGTGAAAGTATATTTTCCCCGTATCAGATTTATACTCTCTCCATGGACATTGTGATAGGATTTTCTGCAACAAATGAAACATGCAAGTTACAGCAGCAAAATATGTATAGTAGTAGCAGCAAAAATGTTTAAAATAGGAAACAATTAATTAAAAGTAGATTGGAATGGTTGATGAAATTTAATGACAAACTTGAAAGTCACAAAAAGGATCACAAAGGAAAAAATAAATTAGTCTTAGAAAGCTAAAGTCAGCTTATAACAGACATACACTACTCATTCATCAAAAAAAGGCCACTAGTAACCCTCCTAGACATTAGACATTACAGGAACTTAATGTTGACTTTCCTATATTACTTCATAAACTAATAAATAGGGCTCAGATTTGAGCATATTTTTTTCCTGAATAGTACTCATTGAAAGAAGCCTTTTGGTGGTATTTTCACCTCTCTGGGATCAACAGAATTTAAATTTATCGAGCATATCAATGCATAAAACAGCTGTTTTCAGAAAAGCATATAAATGCATATTCTTGAGGTTTTTCGTCTAAATACTTGGTTTCTACTTTGTTTTAAGTCAAAGTCTCCCCCCATTCGGGCCTTACCACCAACACCAAAGCTCAGTCTGCCTTTGAATGAAGGACGTGATGCCATGATCGACATTCACAAAAGCCTGCATGAGTGTTATTTCTGAGGTCAGCAAAGTCAGACGATTTTTCAAACTACTCTGCAGAATAAGTTAAGTATGATTTTACTGACCGATTTAAGAAAATCACTTAGAAGTGAAAATATAGAAGAAATCTTGATGTACAGACCAATCTACTTCATTGACTCGACTAATACTGAACATTTTGTAAATAAAACTTCTCATACATATACTTGAAACTTGTGGAAATATCAGTGTATCATACATACAATTTGAAAATAATATTGTATATGAAGATAAGTTGTAGATTTTTTTCGTTTTACTGTCCTCTCTCCAGTTTAAAACAGCGTTTTTCAAACATATTCTCCATATTTAACAGCATATTATGGGTTTTTTCAAGCATAAAATGGGTTTTTCGAGCATATCTATCGAGCATAAAACATGTGATTTTCAAGCATATCTGGAGACTTTATTTATTGAGCATATCGATCCGAGCCCTACTAATAAAGATGGACGACCATAACAAACAGCAAACTTTATAAGCAAACCAATAATTAATAGAATGCTACTTTTTCACGTCAACAGAAAAATAGTGGGACATAGAGCACTAGAAAAAGTATACCACAGGGAGCTATTTGAAATTAATTTTGAAGTTTTTTTTTTACAATTTACATTTATTCTCCCACTAGTTAAATAATCACAATTTACTGCTAGAATTCCTTCTACGATGATTCAAACATACCCTATTTTTTTTTTTAATAAATGATAATAAATAAGATAACAATAGATGATTTAATTACCTCAGCCTGAGATTTAAGCTCATCTGGTTTTTCCCAAGCACTTTTCTTAGTAACAGAATTATAATAATATATCCGGCCATCGGGAGCTCTATGTTCTGTCCAGTCGCTCTTCTTACCATCTTTAGTTTCCATTCTACAATATAAATACAAGAAGATAAAATTAAAAGTTTCACAATTTAAACAAATAGTAAATTTGTTAGCAAATAATACTCTTAAACAGTAATTAGATCTTACCCATTTTTTTCATCAGATTTTGAATCTGATTTCCCTGAAGAATCTGGTACTCCAGCTAAACCTAGAAAGAGACAAGTAAGATTAAATTATAGTAATTAACCAGTTAAATAATTTTATTTACATGCTTAAGAAGATAAATAAAACGTGGAATTAGTTCATTTCATTAGAGGGTTTTTGAGGAATAGACAAAGAATTTCACAATTTAAAAAAAGACATCTCTTAGACTTTTCATACTCATTTAACCAGGCTTAAGATTCTGATTCTATCTAACCAATAAGTCCTTAAGAATTTATACAGGTTCTATACATAGCTTTTTTTGTTTGTATTTAGTAGATATTTTAGGAGTTTTTGTTTAATATCCCAGCCCCTGCGTTGAGCCAAGCAATCATTCGTCCAGGCAATAGTTGATAATCATAATAATAATAAGTGAAATTTAAAAATGCAAAATTTCTCAAAATTATTTAATTATTTCTAAAAATGTCACATCCTCTACATCAATGTAATGTGCTTAACAGTAATAGCTTTGAGTAATTAATTTTAAATACAAAAATGGCTGTTTTCATTCTGAAATTTTTACACGATTTAATTTAACTTCTCTTATTTTTTTTTTTTTTTTTCTCCGCGCCTTGTATTCTGAATTTGATCCATTTCTGACTATTTTATTTATATTTCCCAAGGCAAAACAATAAACTATCATTAGTTATACACAATCGTTCGTATTTGCTGATAAATTTCCATTTTTACACATGGAGAAATTTTGGCGGTAAAATTAGAAAAAAATTACAGTAGAACCCCTCATATCCTTCTCCTACAGGATTGGAGAATGGTGGTGGTATTGTTAAGAAAAGAAAAGGTTACATTTAACAGGTTATATTACAGGTTTGTTCACAATAACCAACCACATCCACAGGATCATCAAGAGCATGCACTATGGATATAAGCCGTGGTTCTGACTGTCCTCCCAGCTATTCCAACCTACTTGTGGGTCCTTTGAAAATCTGATTCCGTTTGGTTCAAAAAAATCCTCAGCGAAAAACCAATAACTAGTTGGTGATACATGCGCAATAATGTCATGACTCATGTCACATGTCGGGGTTGATTAAATGTTTTAATAAGATGCAATAAGTCACAAAGAGAGTCACAATAAGGGTGATCCCGTCTCAACCTAATTAAGATTTGATAACTGTACGAGCTAAACAGTCCTAAATGATTGCCAAACCACTATGGGCGATTCAAAGGGCAGTAAAAATAGGGCAGATGGAACAAACCTAAATTAAACATTCAATTTATATGTTTTTATTTGGCTAGAGCACCCGCACTGGAAATATAGGGAGGTCCGTGGTTCGAGTTCCGGCACTGAAGTATATTTTTCTCTGTCTATCTCCCTTAGTAAATATTAATAATAATTTGATTTAAACTAAATTAAACATTATAACACTTTCAAGTAAACAAATTCTGGAGGTCAATGACACTTAATAAACCATATTATATTTTTCAACGTAAATGTCATTCTGATTTTTCAGTTAAGTTGTTGCAGATCATTTATCTTTTGATCCAAAAAAAAGAAAAAAATTAAACTATAAGGAGGTTATCTTAAGGTTATCCAGTGATATTTTTATTTGCCTAGTTGGCCTGACTTACAAACTGCCAAAATCTTGAGCTCTTATTGGCTCCCCTCACGTTTTTTTCAATTTTCCCACGCTGCCAGAATAGCAAAGCAAGAGTATAGTAGGAGTATTAGGCATGAGTATAGTAGGATCCTAGCACTTGCACTAGACAGGTAGGTCAAACCACTTGTTGGAACCAAGCAATTAGGCCCTTTTTACTAATCCTGAAGAGGAGAGTTAAAGCCACTTCACACATCATTCCTTTGTACATTGTACCACCAAAGCGAGTGTGGTGTGATCATTAGTGAGCCATATAAATCAGTGCTTCACGGCGCGGGATCGAGCCTACGACCTCATGCTGCACTAGAATCATTGGTGGCCGAGCAGAAGTGGTGCGTAATTTGAGGCTCAGCCCATATTTCTAACTACCTCTCATAAACGGTTTGATAACTTCATTTTAGCCAATAACTATGTGTACAAAAATCCTTCAGAACGTTTATATACACCTAATCTAAGGATACCAATGATCCGAAACTCATTTGTTTGGTTGAATAATACTACTGAAAGCAAGACAATGGAAAAAAAAAACTTACTGGGTGCAGCTTGCATGGGAGGAAACGGAAAACCAGGCGGGGGCATGCCAAATGGAGGCATCATATTTGGAGGCATACCTGGAGGCGGTATAAAACCTCCAGCCCCGGGAAAACCACCCATAGGGGGCGGCATATGAGGGAAACCTCCAAAACCGCTTCCTTCAGCACCTCCACTCCCATTCTATTGAACAAAAATAACAAACCTTCATACAAAATCGAGATAATAAGGTAGAGCTATCTACACATCATTTAGGGTTCATTTACTTCAAGCTTAAAGTACTAAATAAACAACAACTTCATTTAAAAACTCACCATTGTAATATGATCTTAAGAACTTTCAACAGCCAAATTATCTACAAACACATACGAGTACGATTTCCATAACATTAAAAACATTCATTATTTTAAGCGTTAAGCATTGTTCTTCACAATGGCCAATTGCACCAATTAATTATTGCACGGAATACAACAAAATAATGAAGAAACTTTTGAATAAAACAACTAAATATAATTGAAATTCTACAAAAAAAAAATGCCAAACGCCGACGATGCACAAGGCTAGGGGGGGATCGCGTATAACCTTACAGTGTTCAAAAAACAAACATAAATATGGAGCACATTCTTCAAAAAAATTATTAGTGCCCCCCCC
>KZ651212.1:493556-514769 GCA_001010745.2 Gerris buenoi
GGAAACCATACTCCCGCGTAGCTTAGCTGGTAAGAGCACTGTACTGGAAATACAGAGGCCCGGGTTCAAACCCCGGCGCAGGAGCTTGTTTTTCTCTGTCTGTTTCCCGTAGTTAATAATAATTATAATTTGATTTAAATTAAAATGTAATCTTTCTGTAGTATAAATACTACCAAAATCGTAAAAATGATTTTTTTTTTTTTAAATTGGGTTGATTGTTTTCATGTAACTCTTCTTATTTAATGCTAATTTCATTTTAACATAGTTGAGTAGGTAACAATAGTCAAATTAGGTATAGGGTTGCCAGAACTACACTGTTGTTTTTTTACAGTGATATCCGCTGATTTTAAAAATGTTAATTTTTTCCCCCCAACCTTTTTAAAACCAAGGAAGTTTTTACAAATAATAAATTATTCTTTCAAAAGATGAGTATTTTACATTTACAAACATTGTCATTCAAATTTGAGTCATCAAATTCCTGCCTTTAAAAAAAATCTTAACTAAAAATGCATAACTAAATAATTTACCACTTTCAAAATGGGTTGCCACAAAATTATGCATAATTTCATTTTCTGCATTTATTTTTGCTATGTTTTAAGACATCAAATATTTTTAGCCATTTGTTATTTTATTGATTAACCCTGTATTATCAGTCTATGAGACTTACAGTATCACCTTAGACCTCTAGGATCACTATGTAATGGAAGTACCGAACTAGTGGGGCTTCGTGTAATTTCAGATGCATCCTGCTCAGTACAGTTTATTTCCTGGTGTTTTACTACAGTCTATAAGATTAGAGTTGGCACAATCGAAGGCGGGAAACAACAAATGTGGAGGTAGTTTTGTGGTTATAAAAAGGGAAAATCGGTGTTGCCATATTATATTTTTTTTGTGGAACAGGGGTAGAGTAGAGCATTTTTTTCTGAAGTTGCATTCAACATGTGGGACCAATAAAATTGTTTCCCTCAAAATTTTCCCGCCTTTTGATTGTGCCAACTCTAATCTTATAGACTGTAATACAAGAGGATGGGCAAATGCGGATCTTCAAGATTGATTTAAATACTGCTCCCAATAAAAATGTAAATCTTTTTCTTTTATTATTTCAAAACTTGTTTAATTGATTTAATAAATAAGAATGATAATTGATAATGATTTAAGTGAAATTAATTCAAGAGCTCTATGTTGCATGTGGACTATTTCTCCACGCTCACAATATGACCCAAAGTAACTGATTGGATTGTAACATATCTTCTATCAAATTTGTAACTCTGAATAGGTTTGTTTTCTGATTAGATCTCTTCTAGTCTTACCTTCAATTTTCCGGAGATATTTCATTCCTGCTATTTGTAATTGACAATACTGAGGGCCCTTAATAATACCAAGGATTTTCCTGAAATCTTTAATTCTACTAAAATATACATACCTTAATATAATAGTAGTTTTTTATCTTAAAGGATGAGGTAGGTCATATTCAAAGCTGAAATTATGATATAGATATAAATGTGTACAGAGCGAGGTAAATTATTATTGTGCCATATTTTTAGGAGAGCTATTTCCCATTCGCTAAAAATTATAAATTGAGCAGTCTTTATAACATTTTTTTTTGGGTAGATTGTCTCCTCATTTAACTATCAAATGAGTTTTAATACTTTACTAAAATTATCTTCCAGCGTAATGCAGTACATACCACTAATTCAATTTAAAAAAAAAAAAAAATGGACATACTAATTTTAGATATACCTACACAAAGCGCAAATACCTATGTTGTCAAGCTTATTGACTCAGTCAACTGCTTTAATTGTTAATAATATAATACATTGTTTTCTAGCAATAATTTACCACTAAGGTACAGAGGGTACGAAAAGTTACTTCCCTCGAGTAAAAAATAAATAAATATGTCAATATTAATATTATACTGATTACCATTACCTCTTGAATATTTGTTCAACCCTTCAGTATGCACATTAAGACTTTTGACACTTGATTGGCCAATCTAAATGAGGAGATAAAGCCACAAGGCCTGTGGAAGAGGTAGTGCCAATAGCATTTTTGTTTGCCTAGTTGGCCCAACCTTCTAGAATTCAAAATCTTGGCCTCTAATTGACTCACCACCCCCAATTTTTCAGATTTCCCAAACTGTCTACTCCTAACTATTAACGTGCTGTAATTATTACTGAAGCTAAAATCATTGTCAATGTGAACTTTTGTATGTGCCTTGAAGACCACACAATCCTGTGACATACTTATTCCCAGTGCTTGATTTATGATGGTACGCAGTACCAGTAGCTCAGATGGAAGTTTGTCGGGGCACAAGGAAGTTACATTTTTTTACCATGCCAATTCAAAATTTGTGTTCACACTTTTAAAATGTTCAGAAAAGTTTTAAAACAATGTTTAAAAAAGTCAAAACTTAAAAACTTTTGGATCACAAGGTCATAGTACCAGAACCTCTTTTTCACCAAGCACAGCATATTCCTATTATTTTTTAAAATAATTAACAGATAATGAACTTACCCTATTAGTTCATCCTACTATGAATTTACAGTCTATAAGATTAGAGTTGGCACAATCGAAGGCGGGAAACAACAAATGTGGAGGTAGTTTTGGGGTTATAAAAAGGGAAAATCGGTGTTGCCATGTTATATTTTTTTTGTGGAACAGGGGTAGAGTAGAGCATTTTTTTCTGAAGTTGCATTCAACAAGGGGGACCAATAAAATCGTTTCCCTCAAAATTTTCCCGCCTTTTGATTGTGCCAACTCTAATCTTATAGACTGTAGCAACTGACGAATAATAATGGCACTAGAATTAATATATGGCTATTATTATTCATTTAGGCTAATCCTTAATCAACGAGGAACTTCCACACATTATCATGATCTTTTACATGATTTACTGCTATTTAGAAAAATATTAATGTGTCATTTTCTTTTCTATACTTATCATATTTCCATAAAAAATTATAATAAAACCTCCAACAACAGTTTGCATTTTAGAATGTAAATACCTTCAATTTCTCTATTGTATACTCTATAATTATGAATATTAGCAATCCAAACACCTCAGATTGTGATAAAAATGATTACCACAATTCTGATAAAAGTTCTAGGCGTCCACATCTTGATGAATAATGATCCAAGATGTCTACACCCAAAAATACTAAAAACTCATTGTGACTAACATTAAATGTTTACAATCCATCCAAAAAGAGCAAATTTCTACAACAAAAAATGTATATCATTGCTAACCTAACTTAGATTTTAAAAAATTAAGGTGATAAGGTGGACATTGTTTGTAAAGGTCAATAATTTATTATGGTTTCATTTTATTTCATCCTCCATTTATAATTAGATTGATAAATATTCGTTTATATTTTATTTGACATGAAACTTTTGATTAATACGTTCCACCCCTACAATTTGTACTGTTTTCTACATTCTCTCACAGATCATTTAGAACAGGCGCATACTTTGTACTGTTTTAGAATCATTGTCAAGTTTGATCATTGAAGGTTTGTGACTTTTGAATCGTCCTAAAAACAATCAAGGAATTCTAAGGCCACACCGGAGCTACCTCCCTAGGAGCCTAGCGGCTTGATGAGTCGCCAGGCGACTAATCCATGTGAACCAACCTATTAAAACATATGAGGCCGGCCACACCGCGCGCTTGGTTACTAGGCGAGTCGCTACTACTAGAACAGCCCATTCTGTTCTACATGGCGACTCTCCAAGCCACTAGGCTCCAAGCGAGGTAGCTTCGGTGTGGCCGCAGCCTTACAGATATAGGGAACCGTTTGGTTGATTTATGTAAGTAATGATTCACATTACTGGGCATGTCATACAAGTGAATACTGGATTTTGGCTTAAAATCGTTTGGACCATACAATTAACGATTTGCAAACAATCCATCTTTACACTGGAATAGTTAGGAGGACAGCAATAAATAGTCCCAAGGTTGGAACAGCTTTTATCCGTTGCACTTGCCTGTACATACATCAATAATCCTGCAGACGGTTCTCTGTTTTATTAGAACCTTGTTACTGTGAAAATAGAAGTTTAAAAAGAAAAACAACAAGTGGATCCTTATAATATATTCCTTTACTTATTCAAGCTAATAACTCACTTTTGTTTCCCAGAGTTAATCTTGCTTAGCAATTGGCTTCACTTCTAAGAATGAAAACTGATCTTTTTACGTTTAGTATTAACCTTTAACAGAGCAGAAAAATCAAAAAAATGTGGAGGGAAGCCAGTGAGAGCACTGGATTTTGAATTCGAGAAGGTTGGGCCAAATAGGCAAATAAAAATAACAACAATTGTCACCAGGACTCACACCTCCCACAGGCCTAAGGGTAAGTGTCCATCTGAGACTAAATCTCGAGAGCTAGTCTCGAGATTAGNTTTTTTTAATATTACTAAACTATAATAAATACATAATGCATTATTCAATTAAAAAAAGAAAAGAAAGGGTGATTCTTTTTGCCTATACAATATCCATGCCAATACAATAGAACGAAGAAAAACAAAAAAAGGTCAATCGAGGGAGACAAAAAAAAATATCCTTAGGCCACAAAAAGTCTGTTTACAATATTTACAGTGAAACTGTTTACAATGTCAGATGTTTTCGCTGAAAACAAAAAGACAAAAACACAGTAGTAAAAAGAATATTAAAAGCAAAAGTAGTAAAGGAAAAACAAACAATTTTTATTTTTTATTTATTTTTTTTTTAATGTTTATTTATGATCTTTTATTTATTTACTTATTTCAAAACTCACGAATATTATTTGTACCAAATCTTTTGTTTATAATTCTGTACAGATAATATTGTTATCATATGTTGTAATTTTTTTTTTATAGAAAAAAAAAAAGACTATTTTAAATATTTTGGTTCAGTCTGACTACAAGAAAATAATAATAAATTTTAACAAAAGAAAAAGAAAACACTATACGTAGTCTTTAATAACAAACGACACAATATATTTTTTTCCACGTTTATCAGACTGACGCTACAGGTTTCACAATAAACATTATAATAGTATATATATTTAATTTATTCCTAGAAAGAGAAGAAAATCCAGTGTACGTCGCAGGAGAAAAAAAATGAGAAAAAAATAAAAGTTACACAATTTTTTTTAAGGTTATAAGTACCTAGAATAGTACATGATTTACTTTTTAGAAATAACAATAATAATAAAATAATAAATAATAATAAGACGATAATTATTATGTGTACAAATTATGTTAATTTAACATTTTTAATCATACCGACAAATAGTAAAAAATAATCCACATTAATACTTCGGGGAGTAGAACTTGTAACTAAATAAACACAAAAGATAATAGAAACTTTTTTGGGCGTTAATAAAAGAAAAGAATTTAAAGGACTTTTGTTTTATTAATTTTTAAAGTTTACCCACCATTAATAAATTATTTTGATAGATAGTAGTTTGTTTTTTTATTAACGTGAGAGATGTTTTAGTTTTGTTGATGCCAGTATGGCGTAGTTGGATACTTGGGTTTAGGTTGAGGTTTAGTTGGCGGGGCGCCGAGCTGAGTACGCGACTGCGCAGTATCAATGGGTTGGTGTAAGGGTTGATGATGAGGCGGTGTCACAGTAGAGTAGAACAGTCCTTGCGCAGAATACCCACCGCTCAGAGAGCTCTGAGAACCGAGTGTATACGCCGGTGGGGGCGGAGGGGTCGCGCAGTTGAATCCGTGCTTATCGTAAGTCTTAGAGTAGATGTTGCTGAGATTGTTTGTAGCCGATGATTGGCTAACCTGATACACTCCTTGAGTTACTTTCGACACACCTACAGGGTCTCTTCCCTTAGAGTAATCCCCACCGGCGGCAGCGGCTTGGCTGTCGTAGCTACCTCCTCCTCCGGTGTAACTGGGTCCGGTAGTGTAGTTTCCCGTTGTCTTGCCGTAAGGCGTATTGGTCGTCTGGTGTTGATTACCAGTGGACGATCCAGGGGCTATGGGGTAGATGGGCGTAGTATACTGATAGTTGCCTGAAAGAATCAAACAGAAAAGAAAATATTAGAATATTGTTAAAATAAAATAAATAAATCTGTACCTCAGGTATAAATTATTGTAGGTCCAATTTTTTAAAATAACTGTTTGTTGTATTGCATTACGTATTGTAAATCTTTTGTTTGTATATTAATTGTTAATCAATGTGAAAATGTTGCTAATTTTCCATGTTTAAAATTGCACCCCTGCAATTTCTAAAATGTGACACTTACAACAGTTTATCTCTAAGGTACAGAATTTTGTTATCCAACATTTCTGACCTAATAAGTTAAATAAATTACTAATAATTAAAAAAATAAATAAAAAATAATAATAATTCATAAAGAACATTATCCCCTTAAAATTGATTTAACCTTTAACAGAGCAGAAAAATCAAAAAAATGTGGAGGGAAGCCAGTGAGAGCACTGGATTTTGAATTCGAGAAGGTTGGGCCAAATAGGCAAATAAAAATAACAACAATTGTCACCAGGACTCACACCTCCCACAGGCCTAAGGGTAAGTGTCCATCTGAGACTAAATCTCGAGAGCTAGTCTCGAGATTAGTCTCAGAACCTTATCCACTTGAGAGCAACATCAGCCTCTCTCGAGTCTCGAAGAGTCGGCGAGTCTCCGAGACTAGTCTCAGCACCATGTCCACTAGCTATTTCAATCTCGAGAGCGAGTCTCGATACTAAAAAGTCTCAGATGGACACTTACCCTAATAGCTTTATTTTTTTTAATCTGAGTGTAAAAAATTAATACTAATAGTAAAAAGAGTATAAGAGTACGTTAATTTTTTGACATGACAACAGCAAAATACAATATATGGTACGATTATTTTTGTCTATATGGATTAACTGACGGGGCAGCAAAAACATGACTTTCAGAGGCAATTTCCTGAATGTTTCCCTGAACTGTCAAAAAAATATATTTAATGGATGGACTGAAATCAGCTAATGTTAGTTATTTTAACTTACTTAAAATGTTAAATGTAGAGAGGTTGATAATAACTAATAAAATAAAAGGAGAAGACTATTATCAATAAAAATCTATATCTAAAAAAAAAAAGTGAAGTAAACGTAAACAAATCATCATACAGATAAGAAAAAAAAACAACTATTTTTTTTATTTTTTTGCCACAATCGAATAACTGAAAAAGAGGAGAATATAATTTAACAGAGCTTATAAAGCATAAAAAAAAACCAGATGGTTTATAATAAACAAAAAAATAAATAAAACAAANTCTTTAAATCAGTCTTTCTCAGTAGTTTTCTCAACAGTCCTTTTCAGTACTTTGACGAGCGGGGGTTGACGAGCGAAGCGAGTAGGGGGCAGAGCCACCTAGTTTACATACATATAATTTATTGACTACAGTGGGACCTCCTGAGAATGAACTTCTGTACAGCGAAAATCTCCATAAAACAAATATTTCTTATGTCCCACGGATTCTCTATATTAAAGTGTTTCTATAGAACGAAAATAAGTTCTCTTACAATAATTTCTCTCACAACAAACATAATTCTTAGAAAAAAGGACAAAGATGCAATGGACAACCTTTCTGTGAATTAATACTGGCGGTGTATTTTGCTTTCTTATAATTTCATAGAACCATTTTTAGGTTTTTCTTGCTCTAGCACCGTAGTAGTTTTATGTATTCTACCTCTTTTAGTTTAAGTGGAATCAAAATCATCTTTGCACAAATTATGTATAGAGAAATCTCTAGTCACAGTTTAGAACTGTCAGTACACTGGCTAGTTCAAGGAGATATAAGACAATTTGTTAAACAATAATTGCTTTATGCGTTGGAATCAGTGGAATGTTAGTTACATTTTACATTATTGTTATTTGTTGCTTGATACATTGTTGGGTTATTTTTTTAATTGTATGTGCATACATGAATGTAATGATACTAATTTTTATCAAAATAAATATGTAAGTTGATTGTTATTCTCACGTATAAATAAGTTTATAAGTACATCTTTAAGAAAAATGTATGAAATTTCTATACAGCAAATTTTGTTCTGGAACCATCAAGTTCGTTGTACGTAGTTCCGACTGTATATTATTAGGCTAAAAATATACTAAAGGGGTTTTAAAAAGGTATTATTCCAATTAAACAATTACAAATTTTAACTTTGGTGCAGAAACTGTGAGAAAATGGATGGGTTAACAAAACTAGGTAAACATTGCTTGGCTTATTTAATATTGTATTATATTCTATAAATTAATCAAGTTGAAATAGTTTTGTCCTTCAAACATAGAATGAACAACCTAGTCCAGTCATTTTTATTTGCGAACTCAAATTTTAAAATAATGAAAAGAATACTTAGCTTCATAAGTAAAATAAATTTTACTTATTATTGTCACGGGTATGAGCATAAATAACAGACAAACAGAAATACACACAAAATATACATGCACACATTTATAAACATTAGTTCGCTTGGATAATCAATAAGTTGTGCATTGTTTTCAAACATTGTAACAATGTTTATACAACTATGATATCTTTGAGAATCTAATACTTAATCAAAATTTTATAAAACAAACAATGTATTTTATTAAAAAATATATATTATTATAATAATTTTATATACAGTATAACGACCTCGGGATTGGCATATTCAACTCCTCGGTATATCCGACAAAGATGACCAAACTTCAACCATATCAGAATATTGAGAATAAAACAATAAAAGTAACCATTCTGTTTTTTGCTGTCACTTAACTTATTTTCTTATCGTGCGTGTCATTCTATATTTACTATCCAGAGTTGGGCAATATTTTTTAATTAAGATGGTGGCTCAAATAAAACAAAAACGGGTCGTATGTACATTACTCAAGAAGTTTGATGTTCTTCAACAGCTTGACAAAGGTGAGTAAGTTCTAAAACTAGCATCTAAGTTAGGAGTCGGTGAAGCAATAATACAGTAGTCACCGCTTAATGTGATCACGGTTAATGTTATCAACCGCTTAGTGTGATCAAAATAGCTTGGAACAGGCCCACTCAATACCAATGCATTAAAAATTATCTGTTTATTGTTATCAGTATTTCGTTTATTGTAATCAAAGTCAAGTCGAAATCGTTGAATTTATTAATATAATTTTCGGGGAAACGACTACAGCTGCGGCAAACCGAGAATCGTTTCGTCTAAACACCCAGAATTGTCAGAAAGTTTAACTCACGCCACCTTTCCCTTCCTCTATATTTCTACATAGACATAAAAAAAAAACATCTAAACATCCATTTCTCCACCTATTTCTACGACATTTTACTTATACAGAGATCAGTTGTTTTTGTCTTTCAATCGTTTCTGAGAACTCTTTAGTCATGTAATACAAGTTCGAAGTCGATAAGTTTTGTTATAAAAAGTGTTAAACAAAGAATGAGTGCTTCAAAACGTTGTGATCTCAGCTCGTAGGAGAAGTTAGACATCTTAAGATCGTATGATCGTCTTTCGACCGAGATAAGCCAGCGGAAAGCCGCAATTAAATTGGAAACTTCCTCAGCAATTGCTGAATAAACTTCTAAAACAACAGAAGGATATCGGGATTGTCTCTTTAAAGAATGAGAACCAAATTCGCAAAAGAAAATGGAGAGGACAAGAAGAAGATGTTTAGCGTGCCCTAAAAGAATGGCTTCTGAGAAAAGAATGTAAGGAGAATGAAAGGAAAAAAAAATACGTATGTGTAAAATATGTTTAGTGTCATTTCAATTATTTGTTATTTTCTAATGTTTAAACCGCATGTGTTTTATGTGTAGGCAATAAACAGTTTTTTCCTATTATTATTATTTTTTTTATGTTTCTGTTTTTTTCCCCCCCATCCGCTTCAGCGGCTATGGCTATTAGCAGGAATATCGGAATTTTCCATTGTTATATATTTATATTTTGATCCAATAAAAACATAATGGAAGCTTAACCAATGAGATTTTGCTTATTACTATCAGTCAGTTAATGTGATCACTAGGCCTTGGTCCCAAAGTGATCACTTTAAGCGGCGACTACTGTAATTAAAAAGATTGGAAAAAAATGTCTGAAAGACTTTGAAGCATATTACTTAACAGGATTAGTTTGTATATTCTATTTTATATATGTAGATTAGAGTACCTCAATTTATTTATAACAATAAAGATTTAATTTTTTAATCTGAAATATTTGCTTTTCTTGGTCCTTTAGTAAATCCGACCATTTTTGTGTTCCAACCATGCCCCGGTCCTATAGGCGACGGATATGAGGGGCTCTATATATAATTTACTGTATATATCTTAAGAAAATGTTGAGTCAAATTTTTTTAAATTTTGGAAAGTGATTAGAAGCTATCTTCGAGCTGTGGGTTTATAATTATTATCTTTAACTAGCTAAACACTGAATAACTATCGAAAGAGATAGACACAACAGGGAGTAGAGTAATTGAATCATCATGATCAAAGGCTTATCTAAACCTATCAAGGGAAAATATAAATATATTAGGCAGGTTAAAATCTTAACACAGCCTAATTAAAAACATTTCTAATTTTTTTTTTTTTTTTTTTTTTGTTATAAACTGTATTTTCTAACTTGTTAACTGTGTCCCAAACCACAGTCTGCACAATATGAGTTTTAGTATTTATCACTCAGGTTGGCTAACCTATGTGAGGGGAAAAAATAAAGACACTAGGCGGTTATCCTAAATAACTACACCCCTCTCTCTTTTTCTCTCTTTTTCTCTGACTGTCTCCCAGTGTTAATAATAATTATAATTTGATTTAAATTAAAAATGTAAACTTTCCGTAGCATGAATCCACAACGAAAAACTACCAAAAACTTAAAAAATGGAAAACATATTAAATAAAGTACTCGACTTTTTATAATAATGCAATCACAAATATAAAATAGGAGATAACAGCCTCCTCTTGTTATATAAATAAAGATAACTTTTTAAAAATGAACGAATATACAATCTATATATTAATTCAATAATATTAGACCTTGAATGATAAACAGTTCCATTATTGGTTTATTAATTCGGTACCAACTAGTTTTTAAAACCTCTTTTTAAACCCAAAAAGTTACTTATAAAATGTTGCATCTTACATCACCCAGTTTTATAAGCGTGAGATAATAAGAAACTTAAGAGTGTAACTTAATAATATGATAAGAAGTTTAGTAACGACCCTAATTTAGTAGTGATAAAAAGTTAACAGAGGGAAATGATTCCACAAAATAAACAATCAACTTCCAGGGGCATGCAGCCAAAAACTAAGAGTTATTTATAAAATTTGGATTGAGTTGCAAAGTTTCAACTGAGATTTGATGATACTCAGTCCTTCTGGAAACTCGACATAGTAGAATTGATAAATTTAATGTAAAAAAAAGGACAAAAGTCTTGAGGTGGTTCATCATAAGTGGATATTCTATAATTATAACTTTCAACTTTATTTATTAATATTACTTGATCATTTTTGATTACTTAATTATTTAGTAGAGTGGATGCTGGGGAATCAATATGTGCGAAAAGTTTTCTAAAAAACCCAAAAAAACCTAATAGTGAAGTTATTGAAGCGCCAAAATAGACCACACTTCAGCAGCAGACAGTACTTAGATTTTTATTAAAACTAAATAGCCTTTAACTATGTGAAAATAAAATATTTATTATAATATGAATTGGAAATTATACATATTTAAGGGTTTATTATGGTTCAAGAAAACAACATGGCAGCCTAAAGGTGGGTTCATAGCTAGCGGATACGTATTTACGGAGGCCCGGAGGGATTCATTTAAGGCAACTCTTTTGCGGCACCGCAGAAAGTTGGTTCCAAACTATCTTTTTTGCGGTGCCGCTTTTAAACCTGTATGAAACCTTCACTTCGTCCTCTTCATATTTCCTTTTTGTTTTTATACTACAATTGTTAATTATATTATATATCTGAATTTGTTCCTACATTATTTTTATTATAATATGTATAGTGCTTAATACATCTGTGTTTAATATAAGTTTTTTATCAGTGTTTTATCTTCATCTGTGTATTATGTCCGTGTTTTTTTTATATCTGTTCCTTCATTATTTTGATTATATACCTATTTCTTATTTATATAATAATAAAAGTCCTAATCTATAATCTTATTAAATAAGTTTTTTCAAACAAGAGAACTAAATTCAAGTTGAAAAACGATGTTATAACTGCCCTTGAACCTGTATGTGTATGAAACCTTCACTTTGTTACTTCGTTCTCATCTTATTTCCCTTCAGTTTTTATATTAAAATTGTTTTATTATAATATATTTGTATCTGTTCANACAAACCATATAGATAATGTTAAGAACCATATAGATAATGTTAAGAAGAGATTTACCAAAAAAATCTAAGAATATTGTTAATAATTTTAACTACTTTACCAGAGGAATAGTGTTAAGAAGATGTCCCTGGAACCTGTCCCAGACACATAGTTTATCATCTGAACCCAAGCTGATGACATAACTAGCTGAGTATGTAAGAGCAGTCACCGCACCGTCATGTCCTTCTACACTGAATACACAGGCTCCTGAAACACATTCATAAATTATTAGCACAACACTAACCAGGTGCATGGCTGCCATTACTTAAAACCCATTCAACTGCTTACTAGTGAGCATCCAAAACTACAGGCATCACTTTATTTACCTGAATATTCAACATTATAGAGTTTAAACATTAATGTCTTAAAAAAAATAAACAATTACTTAACTAAGAATCATCTACAACAATCTAACATTTAATTTAAATCAAATTATAATCATTATTAACACTGGGAGACAGACAGAGAAAAATAGACTCCAGCGCCGGGATTTGAACCACGGGCCTCTGTATCCCTGTCCGGGATTTGAACGACGGGCCCGTTGTTCAAATCCCGGCGCTGGAGCTTGTTTTTCTCTGACTGTTTCCTGTAGTTAATAATAATTATAATTTGATTTAAAATAATACATAAATTATATTAGGGTTTTTTTTCGTGTCGCTGAATATGAATTAAAGGTTTATATCAAAAGGTAAAATGGCAGAAAATAGCTATAATTTTGTAAGAATGTCATAAAAATATTCTTAAAGCAATAACAATGTATGAAAAGGTTTTTATGGAGGTAATAATATTCTAACATATAATAAGTAGTTACTGCTTTATGCATTTTTATACATAAAATGAAGCTCCTTTCCGCCATTTTTAATATTTTGACCTCGAACTTACAATCAGCGACCTCAAAAACCCCTTGACCATATAAACTTTTTAGAAATAACTTTTTTCATGAGATTACATATTGAGTTCTTTGTGGAAAGGGACAGGGGAATAAGTGCTGCCAAAAAATAAAAAAAAATTATAATAATAATGAAAGAAAATAAATAAATAAATAAAATATATAGACTAATTTAAACCCATACAAATCTAAGATCTGTCTCTTTATTTGAAGTGAGATTAAGAGTAATTTCAATACATAGATTAATAAATGTCAATATTTTCAGTTATTTTATCCATCAAGCCAAATTTTAAAGCGTAAAACATATTTTAGTTCTTAGAAAGCTTGTTTTGATTCAATACCACAATGTAGTGTAAATAAAAATCCACAGTAGCTTTATTATCTATTAGATAACAAAGCAGTAGTAATTAATGCGGTTTTATCTATTTCCTTCTTGTTTCAAAACAGGAGTGTTATAAATAAGTATCCATATGATATGATGTCCCAGGATAGGAAATGCTAAATACTAAATACCCTATGTTGGAACTCAAGCTTAATAAATTTAAAAACCTTCTCCAATGTGGCATTAATATGAAATGAATAGCACAGCCCTCTAAACCATTTAAGTAATACATACAATCAAATACATATTTATCAATTAAAGCTTAAGTATAAAAATTGAAAGGGAGACTAACTTCCATACAAAATGCAAATATATGGGTGTGGGTAGTTTTGCCCAGCATGGCTAAAAACTGAGAAATATCAAGACAATTCCTAGTAGTATGACCCTTACAGTGTAATTTTAATAATCACCTCCAAAAATGATTTATTTTTTATTCACTCAGTATATTGTCTAGCTTGTGCCATAGATATTGCATTAAAGAACCCTCGGATCTAATGAAGACACCCCTCAAAGGATTTGATCTGTTTTAAATGCCTCACAACAGGTAAAATAAATATAAACAAGAAACAATCTTTTTCAAATACAGGTAGGTACCAGATTAATACAATTTGTCTTATGTAAAAATGTCATTAAAAATAGTGTAATAATGTACTTTAAGTTAAACTGGCCTAAGCCCCTAACAGAACTGCATAGACCCAGAATTCAAGTACACTTACCCATGACGATTGGTTCGTCTGATAATAGCAAGAAAAATCCCCACCTTATAATTGCTCCTATTTCTATCTAAATTTCTCAGTCTTATCTAAAACTATGGCCTAACAAGACTAAGCGTTCCCCAGAGTTAATACAGCTCAGACTAATGAGTACCCACCACCACCACACTTCTTAGTAATAATAATAATAATAATAATAATTCTCCCACTGTTACAATGGTTTAACATTGTATTAGTTTTCTTCCTTACTACTAGGACAAAGTATGGGTTAGGAAGTTATTGGTTTTGCAATTATATAGACCAGCCTAGTGTTCAGCAAGGTCCTAATGTGGACCTAAATTAGAAAAACAAAAAACAAAAAATCAAATTCATAAGAAAATCAGAGTGCTTACCTATCATAGATCCACCGTAGTAAGCGAAGTACGGGATGGGTGGATTCATCAAAGTCTGGTTCTGCGACGGAGTAGGGTTGGGGGGTGCTGGAGAAGTAGAGGTATCCTGGGTTTGAAACCTCGTATCGAACTCTCTGGGAGCACTCGACGCAGGGTTAGTATAAGAAACATTGTAGTACTCAGTCGGCACATGAGGTAGTCTTCCACCCTGGATAAGTTGAAGGTCTTCCAGAGAATAGAACGGCTGCTGAATGTACGGCTGATTTACTATGTACTGAGGGGGGTTGACAAGAGCGGGCGGACCGACGCCGGGCGGTACGGGAACCACTTTCGGTTTCGCCGAAGGAGGGCTGATATTGACCGAAGGAGTCGGCATGTCTAACTCCTTACTGTTTGTAGTAGAAGTGAGAGCCGAATGCCTGGAGACTTGCCCGCTGTAAGTCTGATAAGGATTGGACAGAGAGTTATTAGTACCCAGTCCGGCAGAGTAGATACTTTGAGAAGCGTTATAGCTAGGCTGGGTGTAACTTGAACTATAAGTCTGATGGGTGGTTTTAGGATACTGAGTCTGATACGTATCCTGGTAGTACGTCGAAGAGGGTTGAGGCTCGGTTTTGGTGGCCAAGAGATCTTGAATGACCGGACGTTGGTAAACAGGTAGGTCGGTAGTAGTTACAGACACCGGAGGCGGAGCCGGAACCTCCGCCGGAGGAGGGGGTGAAGGAGAGGGTGGAGCGGCGGGAACCGTCTCCGCAGGTTGTTCTAACTCTAGAGCACCGAATTGAACGTCTAGAAGAGCTATACCGCTACCCACCTCCGGTGGCATTTCTACAGCACTCGAAGGGATCTTCGAAGGGGGAGGAAGTCTCGCTCGAGCAACTTGCTGCTTACTTTCACTTGATACTTCCGGTTCGGAATAGGTATTTAATCCGAAAGTACCGCCGTACTCGTTGGCACTTATTTCCGGCTTGCTGAAATGTACTTCGTTAAATACAGACTGAGGTATCGATTTGGGTACGTTCGCCGCAGTTAGTTGAGCCAAAAACTGCTGACCGGTGGTTGGCATAGGAGTGGGAGTATTCACAGGTTCGCTGGGAGTACTGACTAAAGGCATCCTCTCTTCTTTTGGCATAGATTCGGGAATAAGTTTGGGAGGCTCAGAAATAACCGCATTAGGGACGGCGGGAGTTGCGGCCGAAGAGGGTGTGAAGACTTTAGTCTCGACGCCGGTAAATATTTCTTCTTCTTGATCCCAATCTTCCTCGTCCTTGACAGGTTCGGGGTTCCACGTATCGATGGGGTGTTTAGATACGGATCTACTACCCCTGCCTCCTCTCCATCCTCCTCGACTGGGACCGTTGCTCATCCTGCCCCTGAATCCACCATCTTCCCATCTTCCTCTACCCTCACCTCCTCTGTTTCTAGGACCGGGATACCTTCCTCTACCTCTGCCTCCTTTGCTCTGGAATCCTCTTGACTCGCTGCCTTCCTCGCCCTGCCTGTTGTAAGAGTTGTAGCTCCTACTTCTCATTCCTCCCCCTCGTCCACGGCTTTGATTCTTCCCCCAGTAATTATCGTCTTGCCACTTATTATCTCCTTTGTTATCGTGGAGTTTATTATCGAAACTGTTCTGGTTGTTTTTATTGTGATCCGAAGTGTCTGAAGCCCAGTCGCTCCCTCCGGAGTCGTGCTTCTCTTGGATGTTTTCATTTTGTCCCAGACGTTCTGAGATTTCTTTGTTGTCGAAATGATCGCTGTCTTTCTGAGGACCATTTCTATTACTTTTAAAGAAATTTCTTCCTCTCGGAGGTTTAAAATTTCCTTTAGACCAATCTGAATTGTTCTCGACAGATCTGTTAAAGGACTCCCTGGTAGAATTGGGCCTTCCACCACCTCTTTTATTAAAAGGTCTCGCGTAGCCGCCTCTAGAGGCCCTGTTGGAACTTTTACCTCTTACAGAATTGACTCTGTTCACATTGGAGTTTTCATCTGCGTTATCGGATTCGTTCCAGTCTTCACCTTCGCCTGCAGGAGAAACAGTGTTGTTGATGGCATTTTTGGTGGCGTTGTTTTGATTTGAAGCGTCTTTAGTTTTCTCCGCTGGAGGCTTACTCTTTTTCTTGGAAGTAGATGTAGACCAAGCCACATGACCACCTTCAAGGATGAGATCAACCGCCGCATCAGGGTCATTGTCACAGTCGTGAAGAGCTGTGAGAACTTCGTCCTCAGATCTTTTAGTCGCATCCATAACTTGCTTGATTTTATCCTTCAAAGTAGGGTCTTCCGCCTTCGTGTCGATGATCAGAGCTATTCGGATCTGCTCGGCCGTAGGCTGGGCTTTATCACCCGCCTTGAGAGGTTCATTCTTCTGATCTTGGTTTTTGCGATTCTTTTGAAAACTCGGCGCCATTTCACTTTTGTTTCGTTTACCAGTGGACATAATTCGAGAAAAAAGTAAATTTAAAACTTTAATCTACGCTATTTACATACCTATTTACAAATTCAGGAAGTGCAGCGAAGTCGTCCCTACATAACCTAGAGCGGGAGCGGCCGATGCCTTGTGCCCAGCACTGCTCTTATCTTCCTTTCAGCCGGAATTAACTTGTAATATTTACGATAAAAATGAGCTAAAATAGAAGGAATGCTATCTTATAATCGGAGTTTTTACAAGGAAACCGACGCGAGAGTCGATGCAACGGAGTCGGTTAATTGAATCGCTTACGAGATACCATCTGACGCGAACTCCCTAGATTTGTTAATGTATACTAATTATTAAAAGAAACGTAAAGTATAAAACATTAGACGCACACTAGAAAATTAAATATTAACGAAACGTACAGGCAAATATTAATTCTCCCACGAGTTGACAGTTTGTGACGCCGCCATGCGGCATAGAGAAGAACTACTGCTGATTTGATCAAAATTATCCGTGATATTCAGCGGTTCCTGGAGAAAAAAATAATTATGATGATAGTAAATGGCAAATTAAAAATTATTCGAAATTGCGTAAACTAAATTAAAACAAAAATACTAGGAAGCAAAGCATCATAAGAAACTTAATTTGTTTTCTCGACAACGATTTGATTTCAACTAGTGAAGGTGAAGGTAGTTTCATAAATATAATGACCTTATGTTGCTTATTTTTACTTTTTTATGTTTAAAACTTAAAATATTATTTATTAATTTATAATATTAAATTATATGAGGTATAATTTTTTTTTAATAACTCCAAGAACATATAAACTATAATCATACATTTTTAAAATCTTTATTTAGAAAATAAAGTATTCGGTGGGGTATTTCAAATAAATCTTCATTTACGATTTGATTTACTTAGTTTTCTTTAAAATTTTTTGCACAAAACTTTTAAGTTTTGTTTTCTATATCTGATTTCGTAAATATTTAGAAAATACGAAGAACAATAATTCTTATCTCCTATGACGGGGTACGCAGGTCGTTTAAGATTGCGTAATGAAGGACGAAGGTTTGAATTGCGTAATAGTTTTTTACTGAGCAGCTTCTAGTAGTTACAGTAATTTTAATTCACTCTAGTCATTCTTCCTCATAGGTTCCAAGAAGTTTACCTTCGACCTCACGGTTCAATCGCCGTTTTTATATCTAGAAGGCACGCCAGCTTCAGGGCTCCTTCTCCCCCCCCCCCCTCTTTCAGCCGGCCGGCAAATCAAAATCCGTCTATGGCTCAGGTCTGCATTGATTACCACACATATTTTGCGATTTAAATTTAATTTAAAAAATCTTCATTTTTTTTACTATTAATGTCCCCCACGGATTATCGCACTGAGAACTGTAATTCAATCACTTCTCTTTCTCATATTTTAAACTGTAGAAAGAGAGTTGTATTATACAAATCATTCTATCTTCTATAAGTGTATTGTAATCTCTTAAGTTCTTTGAACAAGCAATACCTAATAATTATTCTTTGAGATTGTTATTAAACAGTCCATTAAGTGTGCAACTCGAGAGAATTCCCTGTATTATCAGTGAATGAAACACAATTGTTTTACTAATTTCACTTTGTAATCAAATTAATCTCCTCACAAACTAAACCATTGCTTAGGTTTTGAAAGTGTAAACACAAAATTTAGCAACCCCGCAATAATAAGATTATTCTAAACCTTTTTAAAAGTAATAGCTTTACTACCACCTGCGTACATCCCACAAATTCCGGGAGGTGAATTATTGTAAAACTTTGCAATTTACAGAAGAGCTATTATATTTTCCAAAAACAGTAAAAACAAAATCCACAATTTTTTTTTTTTTTTTAATTAGTTATCTCTTTGTCTTAACAAAGTTTACCTAAATTACCACAGTTATCTGCTAGTGTAATGCAGTGCCAACCAAAAAAAAACAAACCAGACAAGAATTTACCTCAGAGGTACTGCAGTTGGAAGTCATGTACTTTTCTTGTAAGAAACAAAAGAATTAATACCAAATATATCCTGCGTCCTGCGGACGCTTAAAAAAATTTTTTTCTTCAAATAACTTATTGTAGTCAGTTGAACCTTACCAAATTTCTGCAGATATGCTACCACTCATGAAAACATCGCTTATCTATTTATAATGTTAATGATTTCAAGTCCAAACCCCAGAGCAAGATTCTACAAGCTTCAGCGAGTTTTTATCAGTCCTGCTAGGCTGCAGAAATGACTAAAACACAAATGCGAATCTATAATTTCTCAAGAATCAAATGCTATTTTAACTATAAAAAAAAAAAATCAGGTTGATTCTTCATGTTTTTTGTCGAAATGAATTGCTTACGACAGATATTCCCCACTAATGTGCTGTCCGATGTTTAAGTGTTGCTTACTCTATTCGGATTTAGACCAAGTTATCTCTAGATTAGGCCCTTCAACCAAAAAGGACGGAGACCTAGAGCACTACAACAGTAGCCTTCAAGAAATCATTTTCGTCTGAGCTAAACCAGAAAATATTGAATTAGTTGGTAAGGCTTAATTACCAAGTCATCACACCACTAATAACATGAATCCAACTAATCCAACTCTGTTTACAAATAAAAAATTCTATACCCACTTCACAATCAGAATTTTGTTGGATTTGCTCTACAGCCAATACTACTCCATAACACCACACAATGTTAAAATTATACCAATAAGAAGAAAACAACGTGTTTTTTTTTTCTTTTTTTATTAAAAATTTTATTTTTTTATTATAATAATTTCAACTATATATGCAGAACCCGATACATAACCAAAATGTATAGAGCAAAGATCTCACAGATGGACTGACACAACTATTAATCATATTGTAACAATTAAGAACCATACTTTCTTTTTAAAAACTTAAAAATTACAAAAAAGGAAAAAAAATATATATAAATATAATACATTCACCAGGAGTGTCAACAGTGTCTTGAGTGGGGGAAAAATAACGGGACCAGATAGATAGAGAAAAAAAAACAAAACAACAATTTATAATAATATACAATTTAAATTACAAATAATAAAAGGGACAAGTATTTTTGTACAAAGTTGTTTTTCTTGTAAAAATTTGAATATTCTACATCGGTTGACATTTTTTTCTTTATATTTTGCGGTACGACTAACTAACGTGTTTGGAATTAAAAGTTTTGAGGTTGCATTTAACTTATTTATGTCTGCTTAGCCAAAGTTTCGGCTTTAAGTTCTACTTCCTCGATGGGTCCAACCATGTAGAATGCAATTTCAGGGAGATGATCGTAGTCACCAGCAAGGATCTTCTTGAAACCCTGCAAAAAAATATAAATAAAATTAAGTTAACAGACAGGTGGTAGCTATTTGAGCTAAATTCTTACACCTCTTCATAACAGTATAGTTTATTCAATTTCAAAGATCGCAGCATGGGGCCAGGTATTCTCCATGGACAATCTGAAGATCTCAGTCACTTTGTTTAGGATTAGGCCCTCCGGACACAGGTCGACTGATTTGCAACTAGAGTTGGAAACTAGTTGCAAAATAGTCACACATGGAACCAGTTTGCAACCAGAATAAAACCAGGTCCCGCACACGAGTGCAACTGATTTGAGATTAGTCGGTGACCTCTTTTCACACAGTGTGTATACGGAGCTAGTTTTTTCTTTGAACTTATATCTGCAACCACTTCGCAACCAGTTGCAAACTGATTTCAAAGTGGTCTGGTTTTGGTTGACCTGTGTGCGGACCCCCACCTTCTACATGGGGCTTGTCACAGAACAGTTCCAGGCGCAACTAGTTTCCAACTTAAGTTGCAAATCAGTCGACCCGTGTGTGGAGGGCCTTAGTTGATATTTTGTGCCAGTGATAACCTGGCACTCCCATACATCAGCAGGTTATCACTGGAAGATAACCTGCTGATGTATAGGAGCTTTTGTTATGAAGATACAACTAAGTTTTTTTTTTTTTTATGACCATTATTTTTCTGTTTAGTAGTTTCTACATTCTTTTGTGCAATTTTCTTTGTTGTAAAAGAAAATGTTTATTGTTAAATCTTCCTAACTTGGAAGATCATGGGGGGGGGG
>KZ651212.1:514794-551703 GCA_001010745.2 Gerris buenoi
GGGGGGGGGGGGGGGGTTAATATTAAACATTAATAATGAAATCCCAGATAAATGTGCCTATGCATTTTATTTTTGTAGAAAGATGTGAGTGAGAAAAATTCTCACACGCATAGTAACCATTTATATAGCAACCACTCACAGGATAAGAAAGTTATAAAAAAAAGAAAGGACAGTAAAGATTTGGGCCAGGTGCATACAGGAGACGTTTTGCCCGCGACAGTTTAGCCCCTACCTCAAGGGCTTATGGCAAGTATGGGAGTGCGCACACTGGAGGCAAAGACAGGTGCAAGACAAAAGAGTTCTCCAGCCTATTAATTTTCCAACACATTTCAGTCCGCAGACTGTTATGAACAAATCACAGAAATTTCCAAGATATCCATTTCCCTGGGTACAGGATAAACGACTGTGTCTTGCCTCCAGTGTGCAAGGCTGTAGCAACACAAGTTTGAAATATAGACACAACGAAGACAGTTCAGAAACAGTCTGCTGACTGTTTTGTCTCCAGTGTGCACTAAGGATGAGACTAAAAACAAATAAAAATTATAAAAACGTTTTTTAAAAATTCCCCCAAACGTGTTTACATTGAATGGATCTAAAATCAAGTAGATTACAAGTTAATAACAAGGTTTCAATAAACAAGAAGTGGAGTGTCAGCTCGTATTGAATCCATGAGCTATATAAGTTCAGTAAACAGGAAAGGGTGTAATGTTAGGAGGTTTGAGGATGAGGTGGAGGTGGTTTGAGGGGTGTGGGAACGTCTGGGGTTTGCAAAAAGTATCCAAAGATGGTGTGTTTGCCAGGCTAGGCCTCCCCGCCCCTTACTACTACTCATATTCAAAGATTGATTTATGTAGTTACTTTGTATAAAAATACATCAGAATAATAATTTAAATACAAAAAATCTATCTGTTTAAAGAGAGCTACTCTACACAGCCTTTCGAACAAAGAGCTTCAGCTATTGATGCCTCTGAGTTTAGACAAGATATTTTTAAATTTCTCTTACACACTATTCCCAAAATCTTATTTTATTTAAATAAAATTCCTAAATTAATGAAACATTTATTGTCTATAGGAGCTTAGAATGTTGAAGAAGTTACAAACCTTAATGGTCTCCTCAAGGGGTACAAGTTTGCCAGCATGACCAGTGAAGACTTCAGCAACCTGGAAAGGCTGTGATAAGAACCTCTGGATCTTCCTAGCTCTGGCTACTGTAAGCTTGTCTTCTTCAGACAATTCATCCATACCCAGGATAGCAATGATATCCTGAAGTGATTTGTAATCTTGAAGGATCTTCTGAACACCACGAGCAATACCATAGTGTTCCTGTAACAACAATAAAAAATTGTTCAATGATGTAATACAAACAAACTTCTTTTTAAGCAAACAGTGATTTGATATATTTAATAACTTAACTTCTGTGGCGAGTTTGAAAATAATACACAACAAATGAGATTACACAATTTAAAGTGTAATCTATACCGTTGTTAGGATCCTCTATGGATACAAACACCAGTGGGCCTGGGTGACCCTTTGACCCTTGTAAGAGGGTTTTGCCCAAAACACGAGGGAAAGAGTAGCGGAGTGCCACATGAGTGTGCTTGGATCCTAACACCACCAGCCTTAGCCTTAGCAAGCAGCCACACATGGAACCACAGTGGATCCAAATGCATTCAATGGGTTAATGATTTTATTTTATTTATTTATTTTATTTTTTTAAGAAGGACAAAGAAGGAAGAGAAATCAATAGATTGAGTTAGAAGTTTAGTGATAAAGCCCCAAGTTTCTTGTAAAGCCCAATTAAAAGAAATTTCAAATATAATAGAACAGACAAGAGTATTTTGTATAGAGTTTGTATAGTAATACAAGGTTTACTATACAAACTAGTATAGTTTTCAACTAGGGTAACTTATAATGCCAAAAAAATCCTTGCTGCTTAGGATAATATACCACGTAATGACAATTGTTTAAGTTAAGGAATAAAAATATACTCTTATTAAAATGCTCAGATAAAAAATCATCGATTAATGAAGTTAACAAGCAATTTTACTTCACTCACACAAACCACGAGGGCTCATTAAACTGAGAGTATTTAATGTAACTATGAACTTTATAATAACCTTTCCAATGATGTTGGGGTCCATGATACGTGAGGTGGAATCCAAAGGATCTACAGCGGGGTAGATACCCAACTCAGCGATGGCTCTGCTCAATACAGTGGTGGCGTCCAAGTGAGCGAAGGTGGTGGCAGGGGCAGGATCAGTCAAATCATCAGCGGGTACGTAGATAGCCTGTACTGAAGTGATGGATCCCTTCTTGGTGGTTGTAATTCTTTCCTAAACAAAGAAGAAGCCAACGACTTGAGTTATAAATAACGGTAAATCCTTGCAAACTCTTAATAAGTACCATTTACACATCAATAATTGAGCGATGAATTGTAGACAAATCCGTACCTGCATAGTACCCATGTCAGTGGCCAAAGTAGGCTGGTAACCTACGGCAGAGGGGATACGACCCAGAAGGGCAGATACCTCTGAACCGGCCTGTGTGAATCTGAAAATGTTGTCGATGAAAAGCAGTACGTTTTGACCTTCTTGATCCCTAAAGTATTCGGCAACGGTTAGTCCAGTCAAAGCGACACGGGCCCTAGCACCTGGGGGTTCATTCATCTGACCGTACACTAGAGCTACCTGTAGACAGAATAAACATTTTTACAATTAGAAATCATCGTTAAGGAAAACTACAAATCAGAAAAACTGATGGTTGAAAGCGGTCGATGTATACCTTAGAAGACTTGTCCTTGAGTGAGATGACACCGGATTCAATCATTTCATGGTACAAATCGTTACCCTCACGGGTTCTTTCACCTACTCCGGCAAATACGGAATAACCACCATGGGCCTTAGCTACGTTGTTAATCAGTTCCATAATAAGTACAGTCTTGCCTACACCAGCACCGCCAAACAGACCTGCAAATCAGAAAGAAATTGTCGATTAAAAGAGTAAATATTGTAAGTCTCATTTAAATATCTGTAACTAAAGTAAAACATGTAAATAATACGAATTAATAGTTACCGATCTTTCCACCCTTGGCGTAAGGAGCAAGAAGATCTACCACCTTAATACCGGTGACCAAAATGTCTTGTTCTACACTCATGTCGACGAATTCAGGAGCGTCGGCGTGGATGGACGCCCTCTTATCAGTTTCAATTGGGCCCCTCTCATCAATAGGCTCACCGATGACATTCATAATCCTACCAAGAGTTTCGACACCGACGGGGATCCTAAACAAAATAAAAATTGATAAAACCTTTCGGATATATTTCACAACATTGTAGATCTGGCATCAGGTCATTTAAATTAAAAGCAAGTTTAGTTTACAGCTGCTTCTTAGAAAAAAACATGAAGATCACTTCTGACAATGTATCCATAACTGTGTTTACTATTCATGTCTTGACAGTTAAGATAATTGCTGCTACAAAACTAATTTAATAGTAATTTAAATTTGACACAAACAATCAAAGCCCTAGATTACCTGATTGGGTAGCCAGTGTCGTTTACGTCTTGACCCCTAACAAGACCCTCGGTACCGTCCATAGCAATGGTTCTGACAACATTCTCTCCCAAATGCTGAGCCACTTCAAGGATGAGCCTTGGAGCCCTGTTCTGGACTTCCAAAGCATTTAGGATGGGAGGGAGGTTATCTTCAAATTGGACGTCTACTACGGCACCAATTACAGCTACTATTTTACCCTGGGCCTTACCACTCTGTTTTGGCTGAGGTGCGGTAGCATATGCTATAAAACAACAGAAAAAGAAATTATAATCTCACGAAACATACAACTTATCAAAAGAAACATTGATAATCTTTTATATAATCGAGTAGTGTCCCGACGACTCACCTCTAAATGATTTATAACGTTAAAAATTGGTGAGCTATAAGCTGGGATTGAACCAGTGACCTCCTGTGCGTCAGGCGAAAACGCTTCCGCTGAGCTATGCCTATGTAATGATTCGGAGGGCATAAAACTTTCTATTTAAACAGTATACTATTTTAAACCTTCCTATAAACAGTATATTATATGAAGTATAATTGGACAGCCCGAGACTCATTCATTATAAATATAACTAATTATGTCTCAGCTCTTTTTCTTTGAATGAAATTAATAAGAAATAACTAGACATCACGTGGCTCTTTTTGTTTAAGTATAATTGGACAACGTGACTCATTCATTTCAATAAAAGTAACTAATGGTCAAGACATCACGTGGCTCTTTCTGTTTAAGTATAATTGGACAATGCGAGACTCATTTATTTTAAATATAACTAATTATCTCTCACCTCTTTTTTTCAACTATATTTATTCTGCCCGTTGCCGCGGGCCTAACGGCTAGTTTTAAAGAAGATATAAGAAGTAAGTGTTGTAGGGAGGGGCATAGAAAAGTTAGCCTCATATAGTCAGTAGTTTTTAAAAAAAAAAAAAAAAAAAAAAATGTGCAAAGTGTCACTTTCTAAGAAAATTTCTAAAAAAGAATCTTATGGTAAATCTCAACTATTTGACCCACCAATTTCTAATAGTCCTATTTACTAACAATTTTTTTAAACTGCTCTTTTTTACATTTTAGAAGTGGTTCTTGAAGTACCATCTTGATAAATTCATTAGTTTTATTTATCTTATTTTACAAACTACTTAAAGTGTATCACTTTCTTAGGGTAAGATGAAAGGTTATGCTTAGGTTAGGACGAAAAGTACAAATCTTAACCTAAACTAACCATATAATTCCATTATTTTTCTTAAAAAGTGACATTTAATAGTTAAAAAAAAAATAAAAAATTGAATTTACCGAGAGTACAACCGGAATGGTTTTTAAATTTAAAAAGCAACAGTTGAAAACAAATAGGCAATTAGAAATTGGTGGGTCTGTCTAATAATAGTGCAGATTTACTTATCCAATCTATGAAACTCAGAAGGGAAAAACTTTAAAATATAGTTGCCAAGCTCCAAATTTAATCTATGCTTATCACTTTAGTGACAAAGGAACCAGATGACTCTTCTGTATAGAAGTTTAAGACGAAGAATCGTTATCTCTTTAGCATAAATTAATTTTGAAGAGTAATCTGGTCGAAACAGAGTTAAGGGTTTGACAACCTTATTCTAAAGCTTAGCCGAAATATAATTGTTACTAAATAAGAATATTTAGTTATATCAGTCCATTGGACGAAATATTCCAAATCAATGAAGTTATCAAATAGATGTTAGATATAATTGGTTCAAATTTGATCTTTTAATAATTATTTGCAGTCAATTACCCACTTAAAATATTATATTCGTTAGTTGGCATTATTCCAAAACCAGTTTGAATATAATATCTTATTTTTTACTTAACTTAAAATTAAATTAAGAACAAAGAATTACATGAAAGTAAAGGCTTTATTATTTTTACCGGAATGAGGACTAATCTATAATCCTTCCAAAATATACACCATCCGACATAACCTCAATTTAATAATCTTAGATAATCAACTACTAAATCAAGTAAAGAACGCTTGAAGAGGATTTAAATCTAGATAAAAACCGATTGTACAACATGCATAATAAACCTAGATAGAAAAAAGAGGTACTTATAGTAATAGGATTTATAGGAAAGAAGGGTGGCAAGTAGAAAAATCTATAATTAGCAAAGATGGAAAAAATGAAAAATGGTTAACAATAGAGGAAAAACGAATAATTTATACAGTGTATACATAAAAACAATAAACGAAAGTGACGAGAGTACAGTTTTTAATTGATAAAGAGGAAAGATCGACCAGTGAATAAATTTTCACTGGCAGGGTGGAACCATTGTGGTCTCAAGAGGTGGTCATCTGTACCGCACGATAATAAAGAAACTACAACACAAATATGAGAAATAAAGTAACTTACACGTCGCTGATAGTGCGCCGACGGTTTTGATGCACTCATTTTGGAAAATTTGAGATTTTGCAGCCGGTTTTACTGTTCTTAATGCGCCGGAGGCGGCTCTCGCTACCGCGTTCAACATGGTGGCCTAGAGAGTAGAGAACACACAGAAGTTCTAGAAGAAAATTTTTCGTTCGACGTCACTGCAGCTGAGAGTGCGCAGTCGCACCACCTGAACCACGGCCACGATGTGAAAAATCCAATAAAAAAAATATTTTTTATCTGGCTTTTAATAGACTCTCGAATTATTATCAGTGGCAAAAAATCGAAAATATTTTTTTCTAAAATTAATTAATTAATAATATCAAATAAAAATGAGGGAATGTTGAAAAATAGAAATGTAAATAATGAAAAATATCATGTTGGTAATAAAACCAGTTTTGCAAATGCAGCAGTCGATGACACACCTACTCGAGAGAGAAAAGCTCAATTTTCAAATTATTCATTGTAAAATTATAAATTTTAAATTAAATTAAAAATAATTATATAATTTCAACAAAATTTATAAAAGGATATCTTTCTTTACTGACGAAGAGAACAGTTTGAAATTGGGCTAAATTGGACCTTGAGCTCTTAATACTATTGTGATGGAACGCTGATTAGAATTATGAACATGCTAAGATTTGTTATTTGATCACTCTTTCCCTCTACCGTAAACAAATATTTTGCTTAACTTCACCTTTTCTTTCATCTTTCTCGGACCAAAAACTTCAGATATCTTTTTCGCATGTTTTGTAAAGTTAAATTATCTTTTGTTTCTCGGTGTCCCTATCGGTTTAACCTTTCGGTCGTTACCAAGTGTGATAAAAACCGCGGTAAAATGTGATTGTCAGCTTGATTTTATGTTGTTATAGCATATAATTTTGAACCATGACTTCAGAATCGTCCAGCCCAATTTCCACATCTGATTTCGAGCAGATCATTCGATTGATGTGGGGATCTGAAGTCAAGGAGGAAATTTTCCAGAGATGGAAACAAGGTAATTGTTTGTGACTTTATATATATATATACGGTGTATTTCGTTTTGTACTATTTGAGATGTTAACCCTGATCGAATGTTGTTTATAACAGGGTTTCGGTTCAGCCCAGACGAGCCTACAGCCTTGGTGCAAGACGAAGGAGGCCCCTGTGCCGTCCTGGCTCCAGTACAAGCATTTATTTTAAAGTCTGTGATTGCTAGTTATTCTAAAAATTGGCGGGAGGTATGTATAAGTTAAACTTAGCTTCGTTAAACAAACATTATGCTGTTTACGTACATGTGTTTTAAATTAATCACTGCATTGAATCGACAATTAATTGATTCAGAAGGTTGTTTCACTTATCTCGATGGGGAGATGATATTACACTTCAGGGAATTACTGTGATACACTGTACAGTTCATTAGGACGAGACTGAGCCCCATCTCTTAGTTCTTATAGACCTAATGATTTTAATTAATCAGCAAAAAATATTCGTTAATAGGTCTATGAACAAGTATTCTGAGAAGAAAGTCTTATGAGTTGAAGTTAATACCTTCAAATGTTTTTAATTAATCAACTAAAACTCTTTACATTAATAGGCCTATTGAAGAAGAATTCAGAAAAGTCTTATGTGTTGAAGCTATTACCTTCTAATGTTTTTTTTTTAGATTAATTAACCAAAACTCTGAATTAATAGTTAAAGTTAATACCGTCAAATGTTTTGGGGATTTATAATTATTAGTTGTTTTTTAAAGGTTCATTGTAGCTGCCAGGGCATTTAATTTATTTTTAGTTGGCAGCTACAATTTTTTATTGACTGAGGCAAGGCTTTGTCAATATTGAAAGATTTAAATTGACATTACAAAACAAACAAAACACAAAGGATAAATTAATGTTGCTGCCAACTGAAAATAAATTAAATTAAATGCCCAGACAGCTGCACTCATTATTTTTAACTTGTTTGAATTAATTTTAATACTAACTTAGTCCGATTTGGGTTCTCAAACGGAGTTACTAGCCATACTTTTTCCTAAAAATTATTAGGATGTAGTATCTTGGCTATGTCTCCGCAGCCGTCTTGCTATCTCTACCATTGAAGCTGGGGTTGCAGCAGCTAGTGAAGGAACACATGAGCTAGTATGGCTTAAGAGCCTGTGCCAAGGCTTAGTTTATCTTCAAATTAAGTTCGCTCAAATTCCCAAATTTCATCATCTGACAAAACACATTTTTGAATGAGACTTTGGCACTTTTTTACTTTGTTACCCACCATTTATTTTTTTAATTTATTATTAAATCCAAGTGAACTATTCTTTTGTTCAAAAGTTATTGGATTTAAGGTTACTTTGCCTTACTAGATAATTAGACTAACGGATATTGTCATTTTTATTTACAGAAGTGTGATATTCCTTTGTCCCAAAGGAATATTTGAACATTCCCCATTTAAGATTCCCATTTAATATTGTCAATTAATTTGAAAAAAATGTCAAACATAATAATGTAAACAAAAGGTGGGTAACCAAGTAAAATCTTGCCACCTCTAACCTAATTTACTTTGTTACCCACTTTAGCATGGGTAACAAAGTAAAAGAGTACTGAGACTTTTTGCCTGAGAACTAGGAACTAAGAACTTCTGATTGACATCAGAAATATAGAGACACGACCTATTGGTAGATCCGTTAACGAAGTCACTAATATCTCCACAACTAAAGCAGCTCTTGTCGTGTCAAAGGAGTTGGACCATTGAATGAGGGAGTATGTTAATATATAAATACCTTCTAATATTTGGGGAATTTTAACATTAATAATTTTGTCATTGAAAAAGGTTGATTCTTTTTAACTTGTTCAAAATCATTACACAATAATATAGCCCGATTTTTGTTCTTAAAAGGAGTTAATAAGATAAACCTTAGTTTTTCTTTAATAACATTGAAGGCAAGACCACTCGGTTTGGTTGGATAATTTAATCCTACCATTAGAGTGAGCTGGATTTGGGATTGAGATTGGTGTTCCCTAGAAGGCTAACTAAACAATACTAAAAACTCAAACACTCTAGAGAACATATATCTTGAACAAAAAACTATATATTTTACTTTACTCGAATTATTACAAAAAACCAAACTCAACTCTCTTTTGACATGACAATGTAAACAATAACAACAAAACTAATAATAAATCCAGGCTCTGTCACTTGCTTTGCAACATCCTCCACCAGGCGAAATCTGGTCTCCGGTGGAGACTATGACATGACGGTACCTGACGTCTCTCTAAGAATTCGTTGCTCCTCTCCATCGACCTCGAGCTTCACAAGCCTCCTTACCGGTCGTATAAGCTCCCCAGTTGCCATTTTCAGTTTGACTACTCGTACTCGGCCATCACGCCCTGGCAACGTCTCTGTAACTCTGGCTAATGGCCAGCTGCTCCTCTTAACGTTCTCATCCCCTACCAGGACCATGTCCCCAACTTGGAAGGGGGGAGTATCCGGTCTAGCTTTTCGCTCTCTGAGCTGTCCCAAATACTCAGTCCTGAACCATTTCCTCAAATCTTCCACCAGCCGGACTCGATACTTGAATCGTCGTCCTAGATCCACCCTTTCAATGTGGTCTAGATCAGGCACACCACTTTCCCGGATTTCTTGCAAAAAACTTGAAGGGGTTAAAGGTGCTAAGTCTTCCACCTTATCGGATAGATATGTTAAGGGACGTTTATTAATAACTGACTCGACATCACATAACAGGGTGAGCAGTTCTTCGTAATCAAGCACTGCCCGCCCGAACACTCTCCGCAGCAGATTTTTAACAAGTCCAATTAGCCACTCCCACCATCCTCCCCACCAAGCTCCGCTAGGATGACTAAATTTCCATTTTACTCGTCCAATTGTGTAGCATCCCTTAATCTGCTTCCAATCCCGCTTGACTCTCGACAACGCATTGCCGACTCTTCCCAAACAATTATTTAACGATGGTGTCTTACCTGCTCTTGCGCTTGCATTAAAACCTGGCCGTATCCTGGTCGTTAGACTACTTTGCTTTACTGCATGCCTATGTCCTAACTTGTTCAAGTCTTCCTCTGGTACCTTCTCAATAATTTCTTCCTCTAGCCATTCTTTGAAAACCTCATAATAACCAAAATTCAACCCTTCCTCCTTAAGCTTCTTAGTTATTATATGTCGTCTCTTATGATTATCCTCTCGCTGACTCCCAAGTGGTTGATGATCTTCTTTCCAAGGTAAGAGGGTCTCATATCTTTTTTCCTCAGTAAACCTTACAGTGTCCTCTACATGCTTCAATGTAGCTCGGTCGTGTTCATCTTTTGCCTTTCTTTCAACCGAACCTTCTATACCCAAATCATCGATTCGCCACAATGTTGATACATCAGCATGGGATATAGTCTGAGAAAACATTGCTGCCTCTTCGGCCTCCTCACCCCTTTCTTTACCTGGGACATCTGTTACCTGAACGCCTTCGTTAGCTAACTTAGGTACTTCACTATAGATAACATTTTCATTAAATTCCTCGATGCGCAGCGACTTAAATGTTTGTTCTCTTTGGCCGCTGTTATTAAAATTTTTTACATCATTTTCTAAGGCCGTTACTTGACTTTTTAAACACTCAAACTGGATGGTGTACCACATCGCTGACTCCATGTCCTCCTCTAACTTACCATCATCTGCTTGAAGTAATAAAGCCTGCATCTCCAAATCCATCCTGTCAAGTTGGTTGCTATATTTTGACAGAGTTGCCATGTAACCACTTATGACCGTAATCTCTACTTCTGGCGTTATCATCTTAGCCTTAAGCCGAGAAGCTGCTTTGGTAAAAGTGGTTCTAACTCCTTCTCTGTGCTTCTCTATTTTTTCCATAATCAAAAAAAAGAATCAAATAATAATTTTAAAACACTNCTAGTGATTAGTAGTAGTAGTCTAGTACTTCCTACTATAACGGGTAGGACGAACCACTTGTTCGAACCTTGCAATTATGGCCATCACTTAGGCCCTTTTTACGCCCCGTGGATGAGAGTTCCAGCTACCTCACACATCATACATTTGTACATTGTACTGCCGAAGCGAGTATGGTGTGGTCATTAGTAAGCTATATAAGCGAGCGTCTATCTAGTTATAAAATAACTAATTACTAGACTTATCTCAGGAATGGTGAGTTAAGGTGGTAGATAATAAATATAAATATGGCAGTAGGCAGGCGGAAAGGGGTCGGCCTTGAGCATTGGCTCAACTACAACTGACTTGACTAGAGGTAAGCGGTCGAAGATAGATAGGTTGCGCTAGCATTGCATCTTCTCTTGCTCCCTTCCCTTAATCTAAGGGCCACTTTTATAGACGGAGGTATAAGCCTTCTGATTATTATGTCTCCTAAACTGTTATAATTAAATATCCACCACTGTTATTATTCAATGGGGATTTATAGATTTTATCTTTTAATCTTCTAGAGCGAGAAGTGTAATTTTTTATTTAGTCTTTACTGTATGAAATAGTTTGTCATCATCACTTTTGAGAATGTGATGTCATTTGAGAATGCGATCCATTAAGAATACATTTGACAAATTACATGGCAAAACAAAATTGATTTTCAGCTGTAAATAGAATTAATGCACATTTGAATTTGTTATTGAGGCATGTTCAATGTTCATAAATTTATTTATGCCTAGTAGTAGTTGTAGTTGTCTAGTACTTCCTCGAACCTTGCAATTAGACCATCACTTAGGCCCTTTTTACGCCCCGTGGTAGAGAATTCCAGCCACTTCACAATCATACATTTGTACATTGTACCGCCAAGGCGAGTGCTTCGTGATCAATAGTGAGCCATATAAATCAGAGCATCACGGCAAGGAATCAAACTCCATCTCGTTCCACTCATGATTCAGTGATGGCCGAGCGAATGTGGTTTAACCCACACGTTCACGCTGGCTCTCTTATTTATGCCTAACTCAGTTGATACCTAGAGGTGAGTTATAAGATTAATAAAAATAAATTACTTAAAAAAAAGGGTATGTTAAAAATCAAAAATGTAATGTCACCACCAAACAAAATCATAAAAGTATGAGGTTTGGATTTAAAAACTAAAGACCTAGACCACACATTGAGCAAACCCTGGTTTTGCCCTGTTAATTTACGAGGTGATTAGCCACTTGACAAATCCAATTCATATGATCATCAGAGTGGTGAAAATATCGTACCACTGGGTTTCACATGATCACCAAGGTGAGAAAATGACCTTGGTTTGAGGTGGCAGTTTTAAGCACCAACCACTTGGACCCTTATCTGATAATCATAATTTAAATTACACTTTAACCATTTGATTCGTAGTAGTGTATTAAATTAGTGTTTTTTAAATCCATATTTTTTAAATAAAATGTGAACAAATATAGTTAAATTTCAAAAAGTATACTTCAAACTATTCCATATATTCCATTAACTATTTTTCTCTTTTGACAGTTGGTATTAACTTTTGACACTCAGGTTGGCCTACCTATATGAGGAAAAAAATTAAGCCCCTAGACCAGTGACATTTTTATTTGTCTAGTTGGCCCGACTATCTCCAATTCAAATTGACTCCCCTCCACATTTTTTTGATTTTCCTGTGCTGTCATAAGTTAATACTAATAGTACGAAGAGTATAGTTGATTATGCATTTGCATAAACATAATTTCTTTAATACAACCTTATATTGCTATAAGTGATAGTAATTGCTAGGTAGACTGGCTATGATTAGATTGTTACCGACTTAGTTATTCTATCTATTTTTAGTATTTCACTGCTTCATTGGCTGCTGGCCAGTCATGGAAGACTTTTCTCTTTGTTAGTTTAAGAATGTGTGGGCGATACCTCCATGATTTTAATTTATTATTAATACTTCTTGTACTTAATTACATCTTGACATTCCTGCCTTAAATAAACTTATTTATTTTGAATTGATGACTGTAGTACGTTTTAATTTTAAATTATAAATACCATTGTATTCATGTTTATGTCTGTGGAAATGCACTTATATTTGGTAACTTATCTCAAGTATATTCTTATTATTCTTGAGTTCTGCCTCAGGATAGTTTCTCACGTCAAGGTATAATGTGCTATGTATAGCTCTACGTTTCCATTAGTTTTCACAACTGTTTTGGTTTCAACATACAGTTTTTACAGAATTGTTGAAAACTATTAACTCCGAGACTAGTTATAGTTAAGTCAGTTTAACATATCTCTGTTAAATTCAGTTTCCATGCTATTTTTTCGAAACAGTTTCAATACAAAACCAAAATTTGAACTCAAAATGCTTTGAAATTGCCGTTTCCATGGGGTTTTGAATTAAAAAAAAATCGGGTACGTGGTACCTTGGAACTTTTCCTCACTTTAGAGGCCAATAAGTGGCTTCTCCTGCTGCTTCGCAGCAGGAGGGAGCAGCATTAGACTGATTTATTATCATTCTTAAAAAAACAACTTATTTTTAATAACTAAATTTAATTTAATTATTTGAAGTTTGGCTGTATTTTGACATATGTAAACAAACTTTGACGTCATCAAAATTATCGCACTAATAAATAATTATATTCACTTATAACTTTTAAACTAATTAATAGAATTTCATCGGGTTTTTTTTATATTTGTTCCTTAATTTTTTCCGGTTCCAACGATATGCTATAAGTCAAAAACCTATATGTAATTTCAGTATTATTAACCGTCAAAGTTTAAAAATTCAAAAATTTATAACTTCAAAATGGCGGCCAATATCAAAATGAAATTTGGTGGGCTTGTTTGTCATACAGAGAGGTACATTCGTGCCAAATTTCAACTCGATCAGGACCATTTTCGATTTATTACGATTTTTTTAAATTTTTGCTGACTAAGCAAACTGGGTTCAAGATGGCACAAAAAGTTGTTTTTCCGGGCGGCACATCTACAGGTTAGGACTGATTTTTCTGCCAAGTTTCAACTCTCTAGGTTGAATACCTTGGGCGCTGCGATGATAACACACATACATACATACGTCATGCTGAAAACCACTCAGGAGGTCTTAAAAACACCTAAAACGGATAATTCCGTTGAAATCTCGAAAAAAAAAAAAAAATTTGGTGAAAACAATACTTTTCCTACTATTAGTAGTGAGGAAAAGTAAAAAGTTTTCAAAACAGTTAAAATACCCATACTGCTTGGTTTCCCGGTAGAATCCACGTCACAAAGGGTTTGAAGTCTGATGTTTCGCTTCCAATACTGGAAGCATCTTCAGAGCATCGTGATATTAACTCAAAACAAACAAGGTATACTCTTACTCTTTGCTTCGAGTCAACATCACCATGCACCACAACCTTGAAGATGCTTCCAGTAGTGGAAGGAAACATGTTGGAAATCACTATGGTGGCAGTTGGTCACCTTGATTATCAACACTGTTTACTTTGTAAAGTGTCAATTCATATCAAGACTTTGTACAGAAATATAGTTCTCAGTTAATATAATATATCCACGTGTTAATGTTCATACTAGTTATAGTAATAACTTTCCAATAAAAAATGTTGGACTTCAAACCCTTTGTGACATGGATTCTCTGAAAAACCAAGCTGTTTATTACGAGTCAAACTCGTAAACCTAGTTTATTGATTTCTGTGAAAATATTTAATCATTATCACCTCAGTATCCGGAATACCTACTGCTAGGCCATCAGATATCTTTTCCATTACAAGTCCTCTAGGAATCACTTCTACATAGGTTTTTACAATGTGCCATTGAACTGTATTGTCGGGGATTTGGCGAGTGTAATAAAAGTTAACTGATTAGATGGGGTTTTATATTTATTTATATGATTATATGTGTGTATAAGGGTTGTATGAAGTGTACACCTTCAGAGCTGGGATTGGACTACGAGTGATTCTATGTTAGGGCTTAATCTAATAGATTATTGGTGGGGGAAAGCACCTCTAGACATAAATTTCAGCTGTTCCTAGCCTAAATGCCTACACTGCTTTCCTAGAATATTCTTGACTTGACTTCCCCCTAACAGAACATCTATTCCGTTTCAAGTTTATGTAGTGTACTCCTGGGGGACAGTTTCTGGACCTCAGTCATGCTGATGCTAATATAAATTAATATGTGCAATTGTGTCTTACGATGTTTAATAAATTTACATTATTATTATTATTTCAGATGGAGAGTGATATAGCTAATAAAGTCCTGGTACATGCTCTCTGTGAAATTCTAAACCAGGCTAATTCTAAGAAGTTAATTTTAGTTGAGTTTCCATCTCCTCCTGCTAGCTCAACTACTTCAGATGAACCTCCTGTTGAGAAACCTTTAGATCATACATATTTTCACTCTAAGCTCAGGTATGCATTTTGTAGTTTATTTGTTAACAAAGAGAGAAACAATATCAGAGGAAGAGAGGAACAATATCTTGAAAATAAATTAAAATAAATGCCATTAAATTCTAAAGGGGCAACTTTTTGCGGCAATGTTTGGCTGGTAATAATGGCTGAGCTACATTGCTTGAAATCAAGAAACGAGATTTGATCTTATGGCCTGTCAAAATTTCTGTTTAGCTCGGAAATGTAGTGTGTATTGTGTAACTACTGCCGTGTTTGTTTCATGCTTTCCACCTAGAGGCCTCTGTTTTCAATTTTTTAAGGATATCAAAGGATTTCTTTTACAGGGTCTTTTAAAGTAAAAAAAAAAAAAATCCAAATACTGTGGGCTGGCATAGGATGGAATATAATCTTACCAGTTTGTCCAATGTCAAGAGCAAAGTTATAGATTTTTATTTTAGTATGAGGTACTTCTTGAAAAATTATGCCTTCTATGGCTGTAGCAGAATTGGAGGATTTATTCAATTAAGTTGTTTTTCCATAAAGCTATTCCTCAGAGGTAAATTATCATATGACACACTTTAACTTATGAACTCATCTGATTTTCTATAATTAAAACAACTCCCAGGAGATAGCATGCAAAAAAGTGTCTTACTAACATCAAGCTAGAATTTTGTGTATAAGTAAATGTTTTGGTGCCTTTTAAAAATATATGGTCGGCTAAGTTCTTCTGCGGGACAAAGCTTGGCAATAGGCATTTGAAAAAAACAAACAGGTGGAGATTGGCCATGTCCCGCCCTTTTTGGTGGACAATGTGATTTTCATGATTCTGAGTACAAACTTAGTTTGTAGACCAATTATCAAGTTGATGGTAGTTTAACAGGGGAACACTTTGATTTCGAGTAATATTTGACTAACTAACCTATTATGTGACAAATTACCATCAACTTGATAATTTGTCTACTAGCAAATTTCTTACTCAGGATCATGAAAATCACATTGTCCATTAAAAAGGGCGGCTCTCCACCGATTTATTTTTTCAAATGCCTATTGCCAGGTATGTCCCACAGACGAACGTAGCCGACCTTATATTCTTAAAAGGCACCAAAACATTTACTTATACACAAAATTCTAGCTTGATGTTAGTCGGACACTTTTTTACACGCTATCTCCTAGACTAAGAGATCTTGATTGAATAAATCCTATTTTGTAGATGAATAAGTTAAGATTTTATAAAGTAGAAAATTATTCTGCCAATTACAATAAAAGTAAGGGTAATTAGGATGAAATTTCTATTTATTACTTTTTTAGCTGCCAGTTTTACTTTTAGACTCAGTTGTTAGAACATCGATGATTAATTTTATTAATCTTCAGTTACTGCTTTGTATTAATTACTCAGTTTATAGTTTTTGATATCTTACTAGTTTGAATAGATGTACAAATAAAGACCCTCCACCCACTAGAGACTAGTTAGTATGTTCAGTGTACTGTAAATCTTATGATTGAGTTTATCAAGTGTGACTTGTTGAGCTTGACTCGAAGTGTGTCATACCTCGAGTCGTGGGAACATACTAGGCTCAATATGGTTCGAGGTGGCTCGCCCTTTTTATTAAGGATTTGACAGACCACAAGCCTTCGAGACGATCCTCCAGGAAATTATTTTTCATATGAAATAATAAGCCTCCTTTTTGGCTTATTATTTCATATAATATATATTAATAAATTAGTATTATTGAAATTTTACTTAATATGCTTTATTTATTTATTTTTAGTAATTACTATTAATTAATCAATTTTCAGGGTTTTAGGTTTTAGCAGTTTGGACGATGTTAAATCCTTTTATTTAGAAAGGATAGATATGCTTAAAGAGACTTTTGGTGTTCTACTATTTTTATATTCCGTTGTATGCACAAAGGTAATCGAATAAATTATTTTTCAAACACCCTTAAATCAACTTAAATTTTGTAGAATGTACTTCACTCATTTAATAAATAAAACTCAATATAGTAAAAGTTAACATAATAATCAGATAATTCATGAACTATAATAGAGAAATTTTCTGTTTCATCTATCATAAATAATTTCAAAAAAATTTTACTTTTTATAAGTTTATCTCTGTCGTTTTATTACTATTTGTTTTTTTTTTTTAATTTGCTGCAGGGTTTAGAATGTTTGCTGAGAGAGGTTGCAGATGGAAGTGAACCATTCATAGATTCAGAGTTTGGATACGGCAGCCAATCCCTTATCAATCTTATGATAACTGGTAGAGCTGTGGGCCATGTTTGGAACTATGAGCAAGACGTCGGTGGACTTAGTAATTATTTTTTTATTAGCTGTAATTTATTTAACTTGAAAGTGTCTTGGGGGTAGTATTAGACTTGAAGAACACAAGACTCAGCCTCCTTACTTTACGATAAGACTCTTTATTAGTGTTTGGACTTTCGTTTCAAGGAGAGCACCTCTTAGATCAGGGTTTCCCAAACTGTGTGCCGTGGCACACTGGCCAGCCAGGTTTACTGCGGGATCCAGAATAAAAACAATAATACATATAACTCAAGTGGTCACTTTAGTGCGATTTATTAATGAAACATCTATTACTGAACAATTCCTGTTTTACTAAGAGGACAAGAGGTCAAGGAATTTTTAATTTAGTTCATAAGTACTTAGTGTTTCAGTATTCGATAACGTACTTTATTAAACACAAGACAAGACTATGTCAATGTCACAACAAAACAATAAAACAATAATGAAACCTCCCACATCCCCTCTTCTGGGACTTACAAATCTCCTCGATTAGTCTGTTAGGTGGTTGGCGAACTCTTGTACTTCTACGAAGTTCCGTTGGTCGTATTGCGGTATCAGATTAATTCTTTTTCACGTTGCTCCTGTTCGATGGTTTCGCCATAGTGGAGTGGTACAGTTGTGATGCGGGGAAGTCCCGTGATGCACCTCGCTTAGCAGCTGGGATCAGCATATGCCTGTTGCGCCGGACTGTCCCTTGTGACGTTTGCACTAAGTAACTTCTAGGTACGGCTAGTTTTTTGATGATAGTGCCATACCTTCTTAAGTCCACTATCCATACTCTTGTTTTCTCTTTTAAGGGTCTCAAAGCTATGGCTCGATGTCGTCTATCATGATCTTCTTTCCCCTTCTGTCTTAATTGGACCTCTTTTTCGCGAAATCTGATTAGGTTCGGCCAGGCGGGTTTCAACTTTTGAGGAGTTATGGGAACGGTTCCTCTCAACCGACGACCCATCAAAAGTTCTGAAGGGCTAGGTCTTCCGGCCAAAGGTGTTGACCGATAGGCTAACAAACCTAAAATAGGATCTTGCTCCTTTAAAACAATTTTCTTCACAATTTTTACAGCTGCCTCCACCTCTCCATTGCTCTTAGGATGGTAGGGGCTACTAGTTACATGCTCAAATCCGTACTCTTTCGCGAAGCAGGTGAATTCGTACGATTTAAACTGTGGACCGTTGTCCGTCCTTAATGTTCGAGGTATTCCGTGTCTTCCAAAAATAGCACGAAGTCGTTCAATAACCGTCTTTGCATCGGTTGTTGGAAGGTGTGCAATCTCGGGATACCTAGAAAAATAGTCGACAACTATCAAATATTGTTGTCCTCGGATCGTAGCTAAGTCTGCACCCACAGTAACCCAAGGACCAATTGGTAAATCTGATGGTATCAAAGGCTCCTGAGGATTTTTCCTTTGCTCGACACATTCTGGGCAGGACTCAATCAATGTCTGAAGTTGTTTAGCTAAACCGGGCCACCAAACGGATTCACGAGCGCGTGCTCGACATTTCGTTATTCCTAAGTGCCCTTGATGTAATTTGGCTAAGATGTCACTCCGCAGAACCCGAGGAATAAAAATTCGGTTCTCGAACACTATTAAGTCGTTCAGAAGTGATAAAGAGTTTCTACGACTGTAAAACTCACGTAAACTTGATGTTAGATCGGATCTTCGTGGCCATCCTTGTCGAATACATGTCTTCAGTTCGGTACTCACAGGATCTTTGTCCTGGGCCTCTAGTACTTCTTTGAGTCTTTGATCCGACATGGGCAAACTCTTTAAGATAGCCCAAACTCCACACTCATCTTCTCTCTCAGCAACCAACACATCCTCTTCAGGAACAGTTTCTGGTAACGGCATACGTGACAACGTATCCGGTACATTTAGATCTTTCCCTGGAACGTGTTCAATTGTGAAGTTGAATGCAGCGCATCGCATTCTAAAACGCTGTAGACGAGGTGTTAGATCCGATATGGGTTTACTCGCAAGCAAAGATGTTAAGGGTTTGTGATCTGTCAGTACAGTGAACGTCGGCATTCCCCGAAGATAGTTTGTGAAGCGCTCACACGCCCAAGTGACCGCTAGCGCTTCTTTCTCAACTTGTGCGTACCGGCGTTCTGTCTCTGTTAGCGTTCTAGAGATGTAGTGGACTGGCCGCCACTGACCTCCACTTACCTGCTGCTCCAAGACTCCACCCAAGCCAAATGACGAGGAGTCGGCTGCAACTCTTGTCCTCTTGTTAGGGTCAAACAGCGCTAAGACCGGGGCTGTTGACAACATCTCTTTCAATTTCACCAGTGCAGTATCTTGACTCACGGACCACCCAGATAACGTCTCATCTGATACAATTTCTCTCAGAGGTGTTATCACATCAGCAAGGTGTGGTAAAAATCTTAAGTGATAAGTGACCATTCCTAGCAGGCTCCGCAGTTCCGATGATGTACGCGGACGTGGCAATGATGTTATCGCCTTCACCTTAATAGGATCAGGTTGAATCCCGTCTGCTCCGACCTCGTGACCTAGGAACGTGACTTTTGATTTGCGGAAGAGACATTTCTCCTTATTTAAAGTGATTCCGGCGCTATTGAGTCTAACGAACACTTCTCTCAGCCGTCTGTCGTGTTCCGCTATGTCTACTCCAAACACAAGTATGTCGTCCATTAAATTTACCGTTCCTTCCGTCCCTGACAATGTCTCGGAAATGCGTCTCTGAAAATGTTCACCTGCGCTGGATATCCCCCATCGGTAATCGCGTAAAACAAAACCTTCCAACCGGTGTAATAAAGGTTGCGTACATCTTAGATTCTTCTGCTAATGCAACTTGATAATAACCAGCTCGCGCGTCTAACTTTGAAATGACGTTGGCGTCTTTTATGGATGCTAGACTGTCTTCCACTGTTGGCAGCAGTTTTTCACGCTTAACCGCTTTAATAAGCTCAGTGTAGTCCACACAAATTCGCACTCGCCCGTCTGGTTTGGGTACGACTACTAAAGGGGCACACCAATCTGTCGCTTCCTTGACGTTGGTTATTACACCGTCTTTTTCCATCTTCTTCAGCTCTGATTTTGTTTTCTCTAACAGTGGTAACGCTATTCTACGAGGAGTAGTGACTGAATAAGGCATGACTTCTTTATCTATCTTAATCGTGTACTCCCCTTCCAGCTTACCAAGACCCTCGAATAAGGATTCGAACTCGGTCTCCGGGGGTTTCCTAAGTTGGTTGAGCCACGCTAACATTCCTAAAGAAGCAAGTTCTTGCCTTCCTAGCAAAGGTTCCTGTGGCTCCCTAATAACATAAATAATCGCTTTTGTAGAGTTTCCTTTCCAGGTCAGTTTTCCCTCAACGGTACCTAAAACTGGTATTTGGAACGAAGTCGGCCCCAGCAAGCGTCGCTCTGCTTTTTTCATCGGCCACTTGTTCGCTATCTGGCGATATAAACCCTCACCAATAACCGTAACGTCGGCACCAGTGTCTAATTTAAATTTAATTTTATGCTTACCGTTTAGGATTACTTCGGCGACCCACGGTTTCGTGGTTTTATCTTCCACCGAACCGAGATAATAATATGGCTGGGATGGACAAGGACCATCTTCTACGTAAGCTTCATGCACTCGACTGTTGCTCCGGCACACGCGACCCCAATGTCCTTTCCGGTTGCACCGTCGGCAAATCGAGTTTTTAGCCGGACACTGATCTGCTTCGTGACTTGGAAATACTCCACAATAAGCACATTTCTTATTTGTCTTCCCTCTTGCGTCTTTTTCTGTGTCAGATTTACCCCGTTTGAAGTTATTACGAGTTTTTTTCACAGCGTCGATCTCAGCTCCACTTGATTTTTCTGGTCTTATGACCTTCTGCTGTTTATGAACTTCTTCAGCCTGCCGGCTTTTCTGCACTGCCTTCTCGAGCGTCAAGTCGGCATCCAATTGCAGTGCTTCAGACAAACTGACATTTCGTAGTCCGACAACTAGCCGGTCTCGAATGAGTTCTTCCTCCAGACAACCGTAATTGCAACTTTTCGCTAGTCGGTAGAGATCTTCTATAAAAGTTTCTACCGGCTCGCCCTCAGCTTGCACCCGTTTATTGAATTTAACTCGTTCATATATAACGTTGCGTTTACCCGAAAAGAAAGCGTTAAATTTTCCAAACACTTCGCGGAACGAAGAGGCATCTTTCTCGGACAGCTTGAATGACAGCAGCAAATCTTCGGCCCTATCACCCATTAAATAAATCAATGTGTTAATTTGGCGTTCTTCACTCTGATCTACGAGTCCCGAGCAAGAACGATAACGGTTAAATCGACGGCTCCAAGTGGGCCACTCCTCTGCCTGAAACGAAAACATAGGAGGCGCGCACATACCCGGATTAACGTTATTCAATACTGTAAGATTCTCTTTGGATTCTACCATTTTTGTATACTCACGGCTCTATATCGTTTTAGAACACCGCTGCCACCATGTTTCAGTATTCGATAACGTACTTTATTAAACACAAGACAAGACTATGTCAATGTCACAACAAAACAATAATACAATAATGAAACCTCCCACATTAGAAAACTACAAAATATGATGGCAGTCCTGTTTAAGTGCCTGCATTGATGGGTGCCTTTTTACACACTGTTTTCTACGAAAAGAAGCACGGGTGCCCAAATCTTTGGTGGCACAGTGAGATTTGGCGTGCGGCTTTACTGTAGTACTAGGTAAATGTCCACTCAGTCTTATCTTCCCCCTCCAGTCCGTTGTCTAGTAATAAAATCAGTCTCGATACTTTTTGATCAGACCACGTATACAAGTATTATTAATGAAAATAGTTGGGAATCAGCATGTTTAAGATAAGTTTAAAAATAATTTCAGGAACCAAAGTCTGAATATCTTCATTTAAATTTTACTTCATAATAGTTTGTTTTTATTTTCAGAATTAAAAGGAATAGATAAGCAGAGTTCTGTAGGGTTCCTCACGTTGTTGGAACACCTCAGGTACTGTGAAGTTGGTTCATTTCTCAAGAACCCTATGGATCCTGTGTGGGTCTTGGCTAGTGATACCCATCTCTCAGGTACTTTCTTGAATATTTATGTTAGATCTCTTTTGGTAGAAATTTTCATTTTTAGTATGTTGAGCTGAGCGAAGCGAAGCTCTTATACTAAACTTTGCATTTTTTCGGATGCATACTCCTCCTAAACGGCTGAACCGATCCGCACAAAATTCGGCACGGCCAAAGTAACCAACCGCAGGAAGGTATAAATCTGAAATGGTCCAAATCAGTACACAGGGGTACGAGGTACAGGGTACAAAAGTTTTCTCCTGAACGGCAGAACCGATCCGCACAAAATTCAGCACGGTCATAATGACCAACCACAGGAAATACATCTGAAATGGTCCAAATTGGTATACGGGGGTACAGAGTACAGGGTGCAAAAGTCTCCTGAACGGCTGAACCGATCTGCTAAAATAGTGTATGCTCTTCAAAAGGTATAAATCACTAAAATAGTGTAGTATGCTCTTCAAGATGAATGTCATTGGAAAGCTCTTTAAGAGTACAGTTATTGTTGTATGTTAACTTTTGTCATATTTTCATTTATGAGAGTCATTCTATTGGTAAAATAGAAATAAATGAAAAAAATAAAATAAATATGATTAAAATGCTCGCTCAGCTCAATATTGCAAGCATTGCACACCTAGTGATATTAGAAGCACTGGAGAGAAGTTTTTTTTACTGACTTATCTGTAATATTTATATTAATTACTTAGCATTAGCATATTACAATATTAAAAGATGCTTATGCTTCCATGTGATTATAAAATTCTGCTGGATGGTTTGTTTGGAAAAGGTAGGATGAAATTAGACTAAAAAATCGGTCTGAGACGACTCAGGCTAACTTTAATAATCTCAGCCCCAGATCCCAAAAACATAAATATAATTATCTATACAGACGGATACGCATGTCGATTTGCTAGCCGTGACTTTGAACCCACCTTGAGGAGCTTTGCTATGGACAAGACCATTTTTAAAAAACCACTTTTTAAAAACTACTTTTTTGGACTCTGGGGACCTCAAAACGTGTAAATCCATCAAAATTGAGTTTTCACAGGAATCTTAGGTTGAAAAAGCAAACTTCAATAAAATATGTTAAAGGTTTCGAGGAAGCTATGTGCCCCACTAATTGATAGACTATTTTTATTTAGAATTTTTGTGAGTTTTATTCACCATTAAAGATATTATTTTTTGTATTCATTAAAAAATGAAAAAACTAATATTATTTTTTAATCATGTTTTAGTGCTATTTTCGTTTGAGAAAGGTCTTGTTAGTGCAGAAACACCAAGTGAAATGGCTAGAAGAGTTTTTAAAAGTTTTGATCCCGATGGAAATAATTTTATACAATCTGAGAGCCTTCAAGAAGTACTAAAACGGCTTCATTTGGTTTATGATCCTCCGGAATAGTATGTAATTATAAATATCTTTCCTATTTTGGTATTTTTAGATAATATATTTTATACAAATCTACTAATAAAGTTATTTATTTATATTTAATCTCAAGGTAGTGTTATGTTCCAAATTTGTTAAGGTAGACATTAATTAAGTTTGCTGAACAAGCATCTAATTGTGTTGTTTATGCATTCTTAGAAATTACATACATTTGATAACACTGCAATTTCAACTTGTACAGAATTTATTCTTATCTCATTCTATGAGAAAATAATTGTGGTGCATGTCATATCACATATGTTGATAATGTACTGTTTGTACCTTTATATTTTTAACCCTTGACTCTGAGTGAAACATCAAGCAGGTTAAGGTACTATTCTACCCTAAACTGTTGCTTTGCCTGAAATGTTACTTTCTAAAAACCTCCCTAGTCATAATTATAAATAGAAATGGTTTCTATTTACTAATGACAAGTACTACCCTCACCACAAACCTTTACACTCTCCACTCTACTTATCGAAATGTAAACATCAAAGTGTTAGCCCTTAGTAACAAGTGAGTGATAAGATTTTTTTTAAACATATTTTTAAACAGCCTGTTTTCAATTAGTAGTACACTAATCACTTACTGCTAAACCCCATTACCTGTGTGAACTGCCACGAATCTCTTAGTCAGCTAAGCGATTAGTGAATGGAATAGTACTAACGATTAGTTACTAAAGCTGGGTTTACACCGGTAGAGTAAACAGGAGAGTAGAGTAACTCTACCCGTAGAAACCCCAAAAAATGCTCCATAGAGTAGAGTGGCGAGTAGAGTTGCCAGTAAAGTACTATACCACATGCAGTAAAGTGGACTCTACTCTACTTCCCCCCCAACAGCTCCCACTCTACTAGCTTTCCCACTCTACCCGTGTAAATGTCTTCATAGCAAGTATCAATTAGAGTTCAGAACTGCAAACAAACAGTTTTCACTCAGTGTACTATACTTACTACTAGCTTATGTGTAAACGCTCCCAAATCAAAATTGGTTGTGCGGGAAGTACAGTGCACTTTACTTGCTACTCTAATCTCCTGTTTACTCTACCCGTGTAAACCCAGCTTAAGCCTGTGTAAACAAGGCTTACCAGTACTCCATAAACTCCTGACTTGGTAGCAGTAGCAGGAGGACTTAACCCGTCTGAGGTGGTTAAGGGTCCTAAATGATGATAAATCCTATTACCATCTATTAAAAAAGACCAACATTGGATTTTTAAGTCCATCAAATCGTATTTTAAAGTGTAGGACTAAAGAGACATGTAGCATGTAAAATTTTCAAATTTGATACTTTTTAAAGTACTTAGGAGGTTCAGATAGGTAAAGTAGTTGTACATTGTGTAGAGGTTAGTTAGGCGCCCCAAATTTGCGAGGATCGAACCACGACTTTTTGCTGTCGAGCAGTCATTTCATTTAATCCACAAGGCTACTCTGGCTCCCTCGAACTTTTGTCTACAATATTCATTATTTATTTGAGTAAGCTTGATAAATGTAAGAGCCACACGATAACTAATTATTACAATATACATCTTTAAACAAATAAGTATGAAAGATAAACATCAGCAATGTATGTCAGCAGTGTTAAAGTGTGCATATATTGTCACCTCAATGCAAGAAGTAGGTAACTCGAAATTTCGTGTTTTGAGATTAGTATTCTAAAACATTTTTTATTGTTGATTGGATTCTGTTTGTTTTTTTACACGGCTAGGAATAAGACTTATCTAGTTATTGAATCCCCTGACAAAAAATTAGGTCTAAATGATGATGATCAAACAATTGTAAATTTTCGAGTTACCTACTTCTTGCATTGAGGTGACGTTATGATCTTAACAATTAAATAAAAAGTTTGTTTTGTTTAATTTCTTTGTTTCAGTGTAGATATTATGCGGAAGAAGTTGGACAGTGAAAATCTTGGAATCATTCTATTACCTGCATTTATGGACGAATTTTTTCCTGACGAAACAATGTCTTCGTTAGACATATTTACTCTGTTTCATTACAATGGACTTGTAAGGTCTAGCTATGATAAGAAGGTTAGTACTATTAATTGTATTTGGGCACTTCTTTAGATTGTTACTCCCTTTATAGAAAAAAAAGAGGGGAGTAACAATCTAAAGAAGGTGTTCGGAATGTTCTTCTTTAGAGTATTACACTTCTTATAAAAACAGAAGTGTGATATTCCTTTGTCCCAAACTACATTGGACCAAACATCCCTTTGTCTTAATAGTTTCTTAGTCAGTCATTTATATTCTAAAAAAAAAAAAAAACAGGAAAGTAACATTTTATCTAAAGAAGTACCTGTATTTGTTACTAATAAGTTCAAAATTAATTATTTTATAAATTTATTGTTGAAAAGGTATGTTCAATGACATGATGTAGCATTCGAATTTATTCATCTCTCTAAATCTAGTAACGATGTGAGTCCTTTTAAAGAAGTCATTAGGTCTTGGGAGACAGAGTTCTTGTTTGAGTTTAGTAGAGTCATTCTAACAGTCATTTGAGAGTAATATCGAGTTTGAATATTGGGTACTTCTTTAGATTGTTAGTCCCCTATGATTTTTTTTAGGGTACTTATTTAGATTGTTACTCCCTATGATATTTATGTCTTTGACTAAATAACTATTGAGACAAAGGGATGTTTAGTCCAATGTAGTTTGGGACTAAGAAATATCTGTTCCCGTTTTTATAAGGAGAGTAACAGTCTAAAGATCATAGAACATTTTGTGCACCTTCTTTAGATTGTTACTCCCCTCTGTTTTATTTATAAAGGGAGTAGCAATCTAAAGAAGTGCTTAAGATTTTATAATATTTATGTTTAATCACCCTGATCAAATAAGTATAGTTCCATAAAATCCATCTACAAACACTCTATCCCAGGGGGGTGGCATTCGTTGAAAAATCCCGTGTCCCATCATGACGTTACAAATCTTAGAAAATAGTTCGTGCAACGGCTCATAGAATGCGCTGCTCTCAAAAATTTCAAGAAATAGGGGGACAAAAAAATGACAGCGGTTTATTTTGGTCTTAGATAATTAATTTAAAGGGATTGTTGACGTTTTTTTTTACTAAATTTTTCAGTACTTAAAGAGTTATGTAAATCATTTTCGAAGCCTTATAATTTGTTGTTTTCTTTAAATTCACCGACATCAATTTCCTTTTACTATGGTAAGAAGATTCAGAAAATGCTGTGTTCCAGGCTGCTCTAACACCAATAATAAAATATAAAGGTTGTGACAAAAAAGTATATTAGTTACATGTATAACTATATACATAAGTATATTAGCATAAGTATATTAGTTAAAAGTAGATTAGTAGTTTGTTCTTTATGTTCTCATTTCATAAATACTATGCTTAGTTTATTACAAGTTGTTACTTTTAATTACTTTATATGAACATTTTGTTATTAAATAAAATGTTTAAATAAAAGATGTGATAAAAAACAAAATAAAGTGACACTTGTAATAACTAAGGATAGTATTTATAAAATGCGAATTTTAGGGGATGACTACTAGCGACACCTAGTAGAGGCATAGGGGAACTAAATGTGCTACATTTCATCCCCACCCCTTTTTTAGTTGATGCAACGAACAATAGATAGCGCTGATGTCACTTTTCATGCTTTTCATGAAGGGACAAGAAATCGCGCCAAATGTCAACTCTATTTTAAGTCTTTTCTCTATGCTCTATCCTCAATCTCTAAATCAAATGGACTTAAGGAATCAAAAGGATCAAATGGACCCTAGGAATCAAAAGGCTTTAAAGCCGAACATACCCTGCTCATTAACCCCTACTCGCCTCCATAATTTTTAATCTGTAGGAGTCGAATTTTGATATATTTTATTTAGAGAAAGCCTAAACAAAAGCTTCTCCCCAAAATTCCAGTTTTATGTATATCATTTTTTTTAATTCTTCTAATTTCTAAACTTGGGAATAAGTGTTCTGCATGTTGGGCATAAAGTTCTTAATTTTAACCCTTAGAAGTCAATATAAAAAAAAAATCTTTTTACTGCATGCTAACGTTTTAAGGAGCAGCCTTTTCTAAAATATTACCTTCGCTGAAAGAATGTTTCTAAATGGGCTTAATCACCCTCATTTTTATTACCCCCTTCAATTTTTCTAAAGAATAAACAAATAAAGGAACCTAAATTCGTTATTCGATGTTTAGTTTCTGTGGATTAATGATTAATAGAAGATTAAGTGGAATTCGGGATTTAACGTAGCTTCTTGGCCATGCTCTTGAAAATGGGTGATTATTTGGGGGATGAAACTGTATCTGTATTTTCACCAGGAAGATGGCAAATATGTTTGCTGAATTTAGTTAAGATACTTTGATGTCAGGAAAAGCCTATGCCTACAAAGCACATATTCCCAAGTTGACTTTTTGTTGTATAAAAATGTTTCCTTAGTTAATATAATACTTAAATTAGTTAAATTATTGATTGATGACATTTGTTTACAGCTCAGGTATCAAGAAGGTGAAGCTTGCTTGTTAGAAAGTCATCTTACCGCCGTACTAGACTCTAATCCGATGTTAACTTGCCTTCAAACCAAGTGGCCTACTGTAGATATTCGTTGGTTTTCCGGTATAACACCATCGCTCAACTAGCGATCGCTTGCACTAGATGAGTACAAACTTGCCTCTTTATTCTTCCCACAATTATTTTCTCCTACTGGCAAGCTCACGTCTATCGTACATGTTAATGTGCATTCGCTATCTTAAGGTAACTAAAATTTGAATAACAATAAAGTTTTTATCTTAAGGTAATTTTAATTTGTTTGAATAACAAACCTTTTATTTTATCAATGACCGAATAAAGTGTAATCAATGTAAACTTTTTTTTGTATATTGTTGAAAAACACTGACAAATTGTTAAAAATTCCACTACACCTACTGTTTTATACACATAATTATTACTATGGAGGTTATTAACAAGTAACACAATAATATTCTCACCACAATTTTATATTAAAGCTCACAAATACGTTTCGGCATTTCAGTGTGTGTTAACTTATTAAGAGTAAATTCTGTATTAAGCTATTTTTTCATAACAAAGTAACAGTATAAAGTGGGAGTAGACTAGGGCTGTGTGATTAAAAGAATTACAGAAGCAACAAGGTGGAACTCAGTAAAGGTATGGTCCATGTATAAAATTTTTGTTTTTCCACTGCTTATAGCTAAATGATTCCTTTTACTAAAACTACAATACCTTTCAACTCTTTCAACTACCTAACATTATTTAAAAAAAAAAAATAAAAAAAATATATATATATATATATATATATTGGTTTTACAAGAGTAGAGTTGTAAGCAATGTAAAATGTGACAATATTGTTGTTACATTCTACCAACCTCCTCTAGTCATAATTATTAAGTGGTACCGCAAAATCTCAGTCAAAACGACTAAATATTTGTTTTATACACAGTGTACAATTGTATGCTTTATTTTACTATTTCAATTATTACCATCTGGGTAGCCAACCCAGGTAAGGGTACTCACAACTCTGCTGCCTAAAACCTAGTCTGAACACTGACAAATTTGGAATGCCAGAGAGGTGAGATATGTTTCACACTGATAATCACAGAGTAGTTGAGTAAACTGGCCAAACCAACTTTCCTGTAATAATTTAATTATTTTTGGATCGGAACATAATTGAATGAACAACATAAAATTATAATTATCTGTGGCGTAGCTGCCTTTGGAGGGTAATTACCAGGGACGGATGGGGTCACCGGGAAGACGGAGAAATTTCCCGATGCACCACTAAGCCTATTATAAAAAAGAAAAAATTAGTTTGTCAATTCGAACAAAACTGTCTCATATCAATTTGGTATTTTATAAGTTCAGTGCCAGTGATACAACAGCTCAATTTTCACTTATTACAAAATGTGTAAGCAACGTTTCATACAGCAATAGATGGGTCATAAAGACAAAAAGTACCAAGCCCTTTATGCTGTAATAGGTGCTCTTTCTGTATCAGGGAGGCACCGGAGCGTCTTTAGGAATATGAAATAATAATATGGATTAAAAGAAAAACAACAGACAATCAGGCGGCAGAAGTTGGGTACCTGTCAGCAGACCCCAAACATTTTCTGTATCACTTATGATTTTTTCCTCTATGGGGGTCCTTTATAGCGTACTCCCAAACAGGGACGCCTTTTTAAAGTCTTCTTATAACCTACAAAGATAATCTGAAGAAAGCTGCATTAGAACAGCCGAAACCGGTCAAATTGTTACAAATACAATTATTTTGTTTGAAGACGTTGTTTGGTTATTGAACTACACCTCTTCTATGCTGAGTCGCTATCACACACTGGAGAAACAGTCGATGATCATAAAAATCATGGTTATAAAATAATTTATAACCTTTAACAAAAGTAACCAAGAAAAAGTTTTTTTGTTTGTTTTTTTATTTCGTATTGAATACGGATTTAATATCACTCTTGGAAACTCCTAACTTGTAAAATCCCAAATCAGGATTCAATCCTTTTTTTAGCACATGGAAACATAGTAAATATATCTCAATAATGTATCAGGAATTAAATCCAAAACCTCCTGTTTCTTAAACATGAATCGCAGCAATGAGATACCAGGGACCCCTCCACAAAATACTAGTTTAAAAACTGCTAAGATCTATAAGATTTTATAAAACATTTATTTCACTTCAAATGAAAATCAAGCATGCACACTTTTTTTCCTCTTTATATTTTGTCTATATGTTTATTAAAACCCCCCAAAAATGTTTATTTGTTTCAGGGTCTGCACATTATTAAAGCATTAACCAAAAATGTAATCAATACATTGTACTGTTAGTTGTTTATTTTCACTTACCTTTCTTTCTCTTTTTTTTAATTATTGTATACATTTAATTTTTTTTAAAGAAGATAAAAAAAACCAAAATTTTTATTTATTTCACTGTTATTTATTCGGTGCCAGTATTAATACAAATACAAAGTAATGAAAATTAATAATAAAAAAAGCTGTATATTTATATTTATTATTTAAATTTANAAACATCCATGATACAATTCCTATCGAAGATAAGATTTATCCAGTTAACATTGAAAATATAAATGGAAGTAACTTTAAATTCAAAGCAACCTGCGCGAAAGAAATTGACAAAATAATATGCAACATGAAAAACAGTCGTAGTAAAGATATTTATGGGATAACTGCGGAATTGATAAAAATGGTGAAAAATGTCTTGATAATGCCTTTGACAGAGCTAATAAATGCATCAATATTAGATTGGCAGTTTCCAGAATGCTTGAAATTTGCAGTAGTAGTACCTTTGTATAAAGATGGATGCCAAAAAGATGCCAACAATTTTAGACCAATATCGCTATTGCCTATCTTTGGAAAAATCTATGAGTGTGTAATCAAAGATCAATTATACCATCACTTTGAAGCAAATAATCTATTAAATGAATACCAATTTGGTTTCCGTAAAGGAAAAAGTACTGTTGATGCTATAGGTTCTATTGTTAAAGATATACTAGACTGTTTTGAAGAAGGACAATATCTAGCGACAAGCTTCATCGACCTTACTAAGGCATTTGACACCATTATACGACCAATGCTAATTGAAAAACTGAGAGCATACAATATTTCCGAGGAAGCTATAAAATTGATAATGTCTTATTTTACAGAAAGATTTCAATCAACATTAGTTGATGGAAAATTATCTGAATGGGTTCAAGTAAACGACGGTATAGTACAAGGCTCCGTATTAGGCGGATTATACTTTATTATTTTTATAAACGACTTGCCTCAAACGATGAAAGAAATGATAATAAAGCTTTTTGCTGATGACGCAAATGCAAGCATTAGAATAAAAAATCCATCTAATATAAAATCATCACTGGATGAAATAAGAAGAAATTTAACAGAATGGTTTAATGCAAACAAGCTAAAGCTGAATGAAAAGAAGACAATAGATGTTGTTTTTTCTTTGCGTAAGACATACGAGTTTAAGAACCCTCCTCATGTCAAGTTTCTAGGAGTCCTCCTGGACCCGAAAATGACATGGCAACAGCACTGTGAAAATCTTGCAAGTAAACTCGCCAGTCAAGCCTTCCTTTTATATACGCTACGTTCTCAGTTATCTCATGCGGTATTGATATCAGTATACTACGCTGTTTTCCATAGTCGTTTGAACTATGCCATACTCCACTGGGGACACTCAGCTCATACTGACAAGGTATTTGGAATGCAGAGAAGAGCAGTGAGAGCCATATTCAACCTAGGATACAGAGAAGACACCCAACCTTACTTCAGGAAATACGCGATACTTACCCTGCCTAGCGTCTATATTTTACAATGTATATTACATGTCAGAGACAATAGAGATCAATATAATGTAAGATCGGTGATACATTCTCATGATACCAGACTCAAAGAGAAATTAAATGGTAAATATTGTAGGGTATCTAAAACCCAAAATGGAGTCAATTACTGGTCAATTAAGTTCTATAACAAATTACCGGAGAAATTAATCAAATTGAATGAAAGAAAATTTAAAAAAGAAGTTACTAATTTATTGAAAGAAAAAGCTGTGTTCTCCTTCCAAGAGTTCTTAGATCTAAAATTATAGTTTTAATTTTTTTTATTTATATGACGATTGTTATAACCCACTTTGGGTTTTTTACAATGAAAATTTTCAAATCAAATCATAAGGAGGTGCTAGCTTAGGTATATCCTCTTAGGAATATTTATAAAATTATGTTATGAAGAATACCACTAGGTTTTCCATGGAGATCTTCATGGATTCTTAGTATTGGTTTAATATTTTTGCCTGCTTTTTATTTATTTCCTTTAACTGTTCTGGGAATTTATAAAAGCCGTAAAAAGGATATGAAAAAGTTCTAAACACGTTCATGGCGAACCACATTCCTGGAACATGGTGCTGGTCGGACCACGTTCCTGGAACGTGCTCTCCCTACACTTCTACCTTATTTCTAATACCTAGCCTCACGGTTCAGATTCTTTTAACTAGTTAGCCCTCTAGAGCACATACGGTTCTACCCCACTTTTCCGCTCTCGCCTAGCTTTTTCACAGGCATCGCTCTGAGCCACACACTTAGTCGCATGCCATGTGTTATCTCTATCTTGCCATGTGTTATCCCTATCCCCTGAACTTGATGAAAGAACCTTGTTGTACTTATCAAATAGAATTAGTAGACATCGGTGTACTAACATCTAACATGTTCCTAACTTTTCAAATAAAAATATCAAAAAGCTTGTGATTTAAAATGGAGATTAAATTTAAATAATACACACACATGTAAATATTTTCCTTTTTAATTTTTTTATTTTATTTTTATTATTACGAAAAAAATATTTACATATATATACTACAAGCGACATTACTTACACAGCTTCATACATTCATATCTTCTTATCTTCTTTAAACAACTGTTTTGCGGGTATCCATTCGAAGTTACGTTTTATTACAAGCTGTTCTGTATCTATTCTATCCAGATATCTCAGCTGTAAAATAAAACAAAAATATTAGTAAATATATAATAAATAATAATCTTTAAAGTCTTTGGCCCATCAAACTGCTTTTTACTTCTATTGTATTGATGGACGAGGTATTTAGTAATTTATTTTAATTTAAAGTGTTAAAGGCAATTAAAAGGTGTTAAAATCCAGGGGAAAAGCATTTAAACAACATAATTTATTAGTTTCCTGTTATTACTTTAAACTTTTGTAAATTTTTTTTAATAAATAATATTGTATCTGAAATAATTTGTTCAAGAATTTCATTTGAGAACATTAAAAAGTAATCCCAATTAGATAGGACAGGCTAGTTTTCAAGTAAATGAAATATCTAATAACCAGAGATCTTCAAAATGTAGCATTTATTTTCATGAAATGTGGCACTATAAAGTGTGGCAATATGGCACTTATTTAACCCCGAAATTAGCTTTAATAAATGCCAATCTACTGACTGACTTGGTTGTTGTTAAGGGCACCCTTTGCTTTTGGGATAGCCAAATTTGCCGATTCTTCGAGCCCTCTATAACCATAGTGTAATACTCTAATGCAGTGTTGTGCATTCATTTAGGTAACGAAGCCATTTTAATCCGATAATAAAGGCAGCACTCTATGAATCGTCAGCGGTAGCTTTGACCGGGATTAATTCGAAAAACAAGAAAACAAGCCTGCTTAGGGTACTTACTAGTAGGGACTGGTAAACCCCCTGTCCTTGCAAAAGCTTATAGGACCAGGGGGTTTACTTGCACCGTTAGACAGTGAATGTCTTCTAATCCTTAAAAGGTTTTGGTACCTAAATAATAAATGTTTGAATAGAAAAACCATATAAAATATACACCTTAGTGGAAATTTCTAAAAAAAAAAAAAAAAAAAAAAAAAAAAACTTAGAATATTTATGCGAAAATGTGCAATACTATGCACTTATGCTGGGCTGGAAATATGTAAGTATAAGCAATAATGCCCAAAATATGCAAAATATGGATTTTTAAATTTGGCAAAAAGTGTGGAATTTTACCAAAAATTGGCAAAATGTGGCTTTTTACCTAAAAATGGGCAAAATGTGGCATTTTAGTATGGCGCCATGGCAAGAAGGCATTTGAAGGTCTCTGCTAATAACCCATAGCATAGGTGTATATTCTTTATAATTAATCCACGTTTATTTATACATTTGAATAAAAAAATATAAATAAAATGTAAAAGATGATACATAAAATATTCACTACACGACTTAAGGCTCTACCGCCCTTTGACGTTAGGAAAAACAGTAAAATTAAAATTATACTGGTTCTAAGCATGACATCAAAAATCTAATCACAGGCTTCATTCCTAATTTTAATTCAGCACAATTAGAGCCCTATTTTAACTTCCTATGATAATTAGTACAGGCGCCATTTTAATACGAGTTTTATCGTTGTATTGAAATGGCGCCGGTACATTACGGTAGAACCTTAAGAACCACATCTTGAAAATTTGTTATAAATCTCAGAAATTTTTATCTAGGATTTTAATTCAGATTCATAGACTACACCACAGACAATAAGATGTAGGACATTAATGCTAACATTAAGATATTTCTTAATTTTTAAGAAAAAGGTCTGTTTACCTTGTAAATAAAAAAAATAAAATAAAATTGTTCATTAACTTTTAGCCTTTACTCTCTTTGGTGTTCAATTATGTACACACCTCATTAGATATTTCACTGACGTTCTAAGTGAAAGCTGCAATATTATAAGGAAATGTTCTGTATTTTTAAGTAGTTACTATTTGACTATTGACCTCTANGCTGAGTCGCTATCACACACTGGAGAAACAGTCGATGATCATAAAAATCATGGTTATAAAATAATTTATAACCTTTAACAAAAGTAACCAAGAAAAAGTTTTTTTGTTTGTTTTTTTTTTTCGTATTGAATACGGATTTAATATCAATCTTGGAAACTCCTAACTTGTTAAATCCCAAATCAGGATTCAATCCTTTTTTTAACACATGGAAACATAGTAAATATATCTCAATAATGGTGAACATCAAACATGTATCAGGAATCAAATCCAAAACCTCCTGTTTCTTAAACGGGAACACTTTTTTACTATTATTAGATTCCACAAAATACTAGTTTAAAAACTGCTAAGATCTATAAGATTTTATAAAACTTTTATTTCACTTCAAATGAAAATCAAGCATGCACACTTTTTTTTCCTCTTTATATTTTGTCTATATGTTTATTAAAACCCCCCAAAAATGTTTATTTGTTTCAGGGTCTGCACATTATTAAAGCATTAACCAAAAATGTAATCAATACATTGTACTGTTAGTTGTTTATTTTCACTTACCTTTCTTTCTCTTTTTTTTAATTATTGTATACATTTAATTTTTTTTAAAGAAGATAAAAAAAACCAAAATTTTTATTTATTTCACTGTTATTTATTCGGTGCCAGTATTAATACAAATACAAAGTAATGAAAATTAATAATAAAAAAAGCTGTATATTTATATTTATTATTTAAATCTAGTCATAATTATTAAGTGGTACCGCAAAATCTCAGTCAAAACGACTAAATATTTGTTTTATACACAGTGTACAATTGTATGCTTTATTTTACTATTTCAATTATTACCATCTGGGTAGCCAACCCAGGTAAGGGTACTCACAACTCTGCTGCCTAAAACCTAGTCTGAACACTGACAAATTTGGAATGCCAGAGAGGTGAGATATGTTTCACACTGATAATCACAGAGTAGTTGAGTAAACTGGCCAAACCAACTTTCCTGTAATAATTTAATTATTTTTGGATCGGAACATAATTGAATGAACAACATAAAATTATAATTATCTGTGGCGTAGCTGCCTTTGGAGGGTAATTACCAGGGACGGATGGGGTCACCGGGAAGACGGAGAAATTTCCCGATGCACCACTAAGCCTATTATAAAAAAGAAAAAATTAGTTTGTCAATTCGAACAAAACTGTCTCATATCAATTTGGTATTTTATAAGTTCAGTGCCAGTGATACAACAGCTCAATTTTCACTTATTACAAAATGTGTAAGCAACGTTTCATACAGCAATAGATGGGTCATAAAGACAAAAAGTACCAAGCCCTTTATGCTGTAATAGGTGCTCTTTCTGTATCAGGGAGGCACCGGAGCGTCTTTAGGAATATGAAATAATAATATGGATTAAAAGAAAAACAACAGACAATCAGGCGGCAGAAGTTGGGTACCTGTCAGCAGACCCCAAACATTTTCTGTATCACTTATGATTTTTTCCTCTATGGGGGTCCTTTATAGCGTACTCCCAAACAGGGACGCCTTTTTAAAGTCTTCTTATAACCTACAAAGATAATCTGAAGAAAGCTGCATTAGAACAGCCGAAACCGGTCAAATTGTTACAAATACAATTATTTTGTTTGAAGACGTTGTTTGGTTATTGAACTACACCTCTTCTA
>KZ651212.1:574678-586739 GCA_001010745.2 Gerris buenoi
AGGCCAATTGTGCAAATTTTCATCAAGATCTGACTACAACTGTAGATTTTTATAAAGTACATACATTCGTTAACTTTTATATATATATGGCCGCCATCTTGATTCAAAATGCCCGATTGGTATACCATTTATCTAAAGTTACTAATTTCATAAAAAGGAGCTAACTTCTTAATTTCAAGGTTCTAGTGCAATTAGTTCCGGAGATATTGGTTTGTAGAATTTTGTGTATAAATGGCCGCCATCTTGAATCAAGATGGCGGATTTTAAAAACATTTCTTAGCGAGCACCTAGGAGGTAAGAGGAACACACCTACAAAATTTCATGGTCGTAGGTCCAGTGGTTTTAGAGATATCGTGATGTGTCAGTGAGTCAGTCAGTCAGTCAGTGAGTGGTATTTGGATTTTATATATATAGATTAAATTTTCTTTTAAAATTGTCCTTACACTTTTTACCGCTAAGGATTGTTAAAAAAAATTATATTTTTTAAAAAAAAACTATTTAATCGGTGCAAATTTTGGCCCATGCCTAGGCATCATCAGGCCTTTACCTGAGTAATGAGTTTTTATTACAAACTCCTATTTTTGTAATTTTAAATAAGAAAGGGTGAATAAGATTTTGTTATAATTTCAAGCATTGAACTGTTACTTTTAGAGTAACACATTTTTACCCTTTCTGGTTTTCAAAATAGGAATGTGAGTTGAACACTCTTATTATACAGATAAAGGCCTGATGATGCTCAGGTATGGGTGAAAATTTGCACTGATTATATTGTTTTTTAAAAAAAGAAATATATTTTTTTTAATGATCATCCCTAGAGCCAAATAAGAAAAAATATTTTGCTTCCTAAAGAAAAACACCTGCTCTTAAAAATTGTAAATATATTAATGCTCTAGCTTTATCTATAATTAAGATAAAGTAGACTATGTATACAAAATTTAATGTGCGCCTATTATAAATGGAATAAATTCCATTGTTTAAACCACCTTCTTGGTTTAGAATCACATAAAGTATTTACATCATGTTGTAGAACGCCCTGTATGCTTTTTATAGTAAATAATTTTTAATGTCACCCTGTCCAATAATAATAATAAATAGATATTATACTGTATTATTTTCTTAACACACGAGGAGAAACTATTTTCAGGGATTGTTTTAGAACTGGTTCCAAAGGCCACCTTGTTAATTCCCTTGAGGTCTTACTATACTCTCGGGAGGTGTAAACAACCACCTTACTCTACTTTTGTTTCCTAGTGATAATAATATCACATAGTTTTAAAAATCTTTTCTCTCTTTGACAACCATTGTCATTTTATAATGTTCATAAGGCTCGTTTATATATAAATAGATTAGAATAATTAAAATACAATACAAAATATAAATGCTGTACAATATTTATTTGAAACAATTTGCAATACATGAGTTAGACTTCATTTGTATACAAAAAAATGAATTAATATTAAAATTGATTTAACTTAAGAAAAGTGGTGTTATAAGAATGCATGCTATTAAATAAATCACTAATATCCACGATAAAATATCCTTACAGAAAGTAGAATGCAGCCTGTATGGTGGTTTTAAGATGCAAAATTTAAAAATAAAATTTGTCAAAGTCAAACGAAGGAAGTGTTAGTTCTTTTGGCCTTCTAGGACATAATCATTGGTCTATTTAGAAGAGCTAGAACTGTTTTAGGATGTTTAAAACCACTTCATTTTGTGTCTCTTAGGCTAGGCGCACACTGGAGACAAAACAGTCTGCAGACTGTTTTGACTTCTTATAAAGGGTGAATTACCTAAATTCAAAGAGTAAAATTGATCAGTTTATTATCTGTTTGCTGCTTATGATAAACTAAATGGTAGGAATCAGTCTTCAATAATATTAACAGGTTAATTGTACTGTAGTATGAATACTGACGAGTCTTGTACTCCAGTTGTTTGATTGAACGCCATCGTGTTCTACAACTGGACTTAATTATTTAGGTTTGCATGTTTTTCAAAATAATTGTCTAATACAGTAGATTCTCGCTAATCAGTATTTTATGCGTCTGACACTGAAAGTCCACAGTAAACAGATCTGTTTGTTTGTCTATAAAGTTTTAGTTGGGTAAAGCTATTAAAATCAATATTTTTGTCATAATATTTTCTTTCGTCTTAATATGTTTGTACAATATAGGATGTAGGTACACTTTTTAAACGGATGAATTAAGTTTTTTGACTGGCTGTGTGAGTTAAAATGTTATACCTAGACCCATAGACCTATACCTTTACTGGATTCCTTCCGCCTTGGATCTCAACTTGATATCCCTCACCTTGTTCCTTCCGTAATCCTTCTACCCACACAACCCTAGTGTACTTTTAGTTTACCATAAAAGTATGTAAAATAGTTAGCTTAGTACAGAACTCACCCTTACAAGTCAACCCTGAAAATGATATTATATGTCACAATGTGTTTGTGAATTTTAATATATAACAAGTAAGGCACGCTTTCAAGTACGTGAGGCGATAATCGCCAGTTTCTGTACGATTAAGTTTAAATATTAAGTGTAATAGTTGCATATTATTTTTCTACACTTTAAGACCTTCAAATTGATGTATAACATGCCATGGTAACTAAAAACTTTTATTTTAGTCAGATATTGTTTTGCATGCTATCTCCTGGACTTATAGGTACATATATTTAAATTTTATTGTTTGTGATATTATTTAAGCGATAAATTAAAACTACATATTCAAACTTAAATTATATCAAAATTTATTAAACTGAAAGAGATTTTTAAATTCCTACTACCTAGAAGAAGTCATTCTTGAAACTGTATCTAAATCTCTAGTAATAAATGTGATTTATATGTTTAATACCTCACTTAGATACATACTAAGGCTAACACATATAATATTTTATNTTTAAGACCTTTAAATTGATGTATAACATGCCATGGTAGCTAAAAACTTTTTTTTTGGTCACCTGCCATATTGGCAGGGCCGCCATCTTGGAAATATTAAGAGAAAAAACTCCAAAATTGTCCAGTTGTCTAAAATACCGAGATGTACCTGTGTGCCAAATTTCATGTTTCTAGCTATAGTAGTTTATGAGTTGAAACAAGCCAACGGACAGACAGACAGACAGACAGAGCCGTTATATAAGGTTTATTTTTGTACTTTGTACAGAAACCTAAAATTGTGGCAACAATATTGTTATGTTACTCTCTACCAACCTCTCTAGTCATTATTTCACTAAGAACTAGAAAGACGTATTAACTAAATTTTACAAAAAAAAATATAAATAATTTAACAAACAATTTAAATATACCTTAATATCTATTTTAGTTTTAAAAATATTCCTTATGTGAGACTTCCAATAAAAGGCTCTCTTTTTTTACTGGGGGATGCTTAATGATTATTAAGTATAGAGTATTAAAAATGATTGAAATGGTTAGATAATACATATTTTTACAGTTCTTCCAACTTTCTACATGGTGGAGGGGATTTTATTACTGATTTAGGCCAATGGTAAGGATTGTTAGATAATCATATTGGTGTTCCAGTAATTTAACACCAAACAATTCGAATATTCCATACAACTCAACGTACGAGTAAACTTTGTAAAAACGTAAAAATAATACACATTAGTCAAAATCAATTGAATATTGAAAATTAAGCTAAAATTAATTTTACTGATTAAAACTAAACACACAATTTTATTTCATTGTGCATAATATCCTATCACCTCTTTTCTAACATATTTTAGGTTTCTTTTAAAACGGATCTGTATACTGTTCTTTGACATGTTTTAACTCATAAACTACTATAGCTAGGAACATAACATTTGGCACACAGAACAGGTGCATCTCGGCATTTGTGACACTACACTTTTTGGAGTTTTCACACTTAATATTTTCAAGATGGCAGCCAATATGGTAGGTGACTAAAAAAAAGGTTTTTAGTCATGATATGTTATACATCAATTTAAAGATCTTGAAGTGAAGGAAAAGAATATGCAACTATTATAATTCTAAAATTAATTTTTTTTAACTTAAATCGTACTGAAACCGGCGATTAATGCCTCATGTACGTGAAGCGCACCTTACTTGTTTCTCTTTATTCTCTATTCTTGTGGGATTTTTTTTATAGTATGTTAAGTCTAATCTTGAAACTTTCCTTCATTATTCTTAATTTATATAAAGTAAAACCTGTCGTATGCTGGAAAGGCAAGGTCTCAACAAGTTTAAGCAGGTTTCCAGCCCATGTAGGGTGTTTTACGTAGAAAAATACCCCGTTCTGAGAAAACTTTTCCACCTGAGTATGTTCCAGCTTAGACTGGTTTTTACTGAATTTATTTGTTCTCTTTTCCTCAAATGTGCTTAATAAATGCCTTCTATACTCTTATCACTAAAGTGTTTGTGTTAATTTATTAGGGTGAAATTAATGTACTTTTTTTTAAATTTTATATTCTTTAAATGCTCTTTAATAAACATAGTTTGTGTCCATTTTCTCTTTAATGCCGAACATATATTTGATTTCTACTTATGCCTAAATCATGGGAGTATTAAAACTATACTTTGTGCTGATGAAACAGAATGAAGATGTTACAGTGTAAAAGTTATTTATATCAGGCTAGACTCAGGCTACAGTTTAACCCAGGGAATTAACACTGCTACCATCCTCTTTGATGTTCTCTTCCCTGCATTCATACAAAATAAAGCAACTTTCTTAAGGCAATTTTTTAAATTATAATTTATGCAATGATAATTTTATATTGAGTGTTATTAGCTATTGACTTTAAGTAATCCTGTGCTATTTTTTTACTGCGTGATACGTTGTTTGTAACAAAAAAATGTTGAAACTTACTCTCTGCATATAAAACTTGAAATAGCAAACCTTATTGTTTTATTTAGACCCTCTTTTTCATTTTTGACCTCTTTAGTTAATTATGTTCAGTGTTTCAACATAAGCTATTATGTTTTTTTTAATATAAGCTGGTCAATATTTTTCTTTGAATTTTATATTGTTGAAAAGGTTTAGTTTATCACTTCCTATTAGTTTTTCCTCCTGAGATTTAAGTTATACTAAACAAAACTATACAATGAGTTATTTTTATTATTTTTTTTTTTTCAAAAAAAAAAAGTTCAAACATATTTTCATACCTGATGTTTGTAAATTTTAGCGCAATTGGGGTTTTGGATTACTTTTATCTAACTATGTCAAAAGTGTGTATAAATTACTTTCAAAGGACAATTTGGTAATAATATTTGTTTTTTCTTTCTGTTATAATCAATATTAAAAAAAAAATAGACAATTCTATTTAAATTTAACTACAGTAGAGCCCCGCTAATTCGAACCCCGCTAATCCAAAAATCCGCCTAATCCGAACAGGTTTTTGCACTAAATACGTCACCATCCATGAGGTTGTTTAATTGAAGAGCTTTTTCTTGGATTAGAGGGCCAGTGATAGGGATTCCTTTCAGTCTTTCTTGAGAAAACCATAGGAAAAGCGCTTCGTCTAATTTATCGTAAGATGAAACAGTCGTCTTACTACGTTTTTCAATGGTCTTTTCACTTGAGGTAGCGCAAAATATCTCAATCTTACTTCTATTTTTTTTTCCAATCAGAAAATTGTAGCTTATCCTACGTTAATTTACAAAAATCCGCCTAATCCGAATTTTCGCTAATCCGAACTGGGTTCGGTCCCAATTAGTTCGGATTAGCGGGACTCTACTGTANTTTTTCAATGGTCTTTTCACTTGAGGTAGCGCAAAATATCTCAATCTTACTTCTATTTTTTTTTCCAATCAGAAAATTGTAGCTTTTCCTACGTTAATTTACAAAAATCCGCCTAATCCGAATTTTCACTAATCCGAACTCGGTTCGGTCGCAATTAGTTCGGATTAGCGGGACTCTACTGTATACTTTTGATCTGGGGATATAGAAATATGTATATTTGCTCTCATATCAGCTCTATTTGTTTCAATGTGGCTCTACCACATCTCTATCTATCTCTAGAAATAATTTTTTGGGGGATAATTTACTACATATTCTTAATCTACTTGAAAAGAACTTTAAAATTATATTGAAAGTGGTTCGTTACAGTCCAAGTATAATGTGAAGGTAGATTAGGAAGATTCTGTTCAATAAGAAACAGTAACAAAGTTTTTGGGGACTTTTTGCTAAATTTATTAGTATTATCAGGGCGTGGAAAAAAAAAAAAATATATTGATGTTAACACTAAGACATGTTATAATGGAATGAATGTTAGTGTGAATGAAATGAATTCGTTCATCCCTCTCATTTAAAATTTTGTTTAACAAACCATAAACATAAACTTTTTAAAACGTTCATGGCGGACCACATTCCCAGAACGTGGTGCTGGTCGGGTCAATAGGGCAGACCATGTTCCTGGAACGTGATCTCCCTACACTTCTACCTTATTTCTAATAACTAGCCTCACGGTTCAGATTTTTTTAACTAGTTAGCCCTCTAGAGCTCATCTCTACGGTTCTACCCCACTTTTCTGCTATCGCCTAGCTTTTTCGGTTCATTAATTATTGATACCTATATATACCTCACAGCCACGCAATTAGTCGCACGTCATGAACGTGTTACTCCCTCATTTTGGTTACTACTTGGGGTGATTGCTAATAGTTGGTGGCTTTTTATTTTTACAATAAAGTTACTTTGAAGTAAAGTACATTGTCATATTACCATTTTAGAAGGACTAAGAATAAGGAATACCATAGGTAGAGTGTGTATATTTTGTCAATAATTATTTGTGTTTTTTTTTTTTTTTTATTATATCATACTAATTGTGATTATTTATTTATGTTCAGGTTATTGAAACGATGAAGAACGAGTGCTCAATGATTTATGAATGTAAGGTTTGTCGAAACTTATTCAGAAGTATTGCCAACTTTATCATTCATAAGAGGAACTACTGCACTACGAAATTCGCTTCTACGCAGCAGTCTAACTCCAACGGTGATGTAAGTAATTATTTATATATTTCTTGTTTCTAGCAAAATTAACCATTTTAATCTTTTTTTTTAAGTGCGTATTAGTTATACTTTCATTTTGCTCCTGAGCTTACTGAAGGTAATACAGTAGAATCCCGATATATCGTATCTTCAAGGGGTCGAAGAAAAAATATGATATATCGAGTAGTTCACTAAATCGGGATTATGAAATATTGATGGTAAAAAAAAGAAAAATTAATGTAATAATTATGACTTGAATTTATTTTGCACATAAAAATACACTGTGTATGATCATAAAAAAATTAAATATGTACTTGGTTAAAAAAATATATAATTTGTTTTTTTTTTTAATTAAACCATTTGTTCGGGTGTTATCCATAGCATTTTATCCGAGTAGAACAGAAGGAGGTAAACAATCAAATCTTGGAAAAGGGTCCTCTCCTTTCATATACGTTTAACCGCGATTTTTCTCAGAATTATAAGAGTTATTCCTTCATCTAGAATCTAGGCTGTCCAGGAATTACATTTGGTTTGGACACAATCACACTCTCCCCCCTGAGTCTTTGTTTAATGCCGATCAAACGTCACGCGAGAGTTCTAATTTTTTCCCCGAAGAATGTTCCTTCCAATAGGTTACTTTTGCAATTCAAAATTAATAAAAAAAAACAAAAAACATTTAATTAACACTTCCTCTAATTGTAGTGAAGCCCGAACTGTTGTTAATATTTTTTTCTGTGTAGAGTAAAACAACAGATAAAGCCAGTAAATAAGCAAAATCTTGGAAATTTCCATTCATATGTTTTATCGGGATTATTCTCAGAATTATACGAGTTATAAGACGTTTATGTTCACCTCGAAAGGCAAGAAAATACGTTATACTGAGAGGACCGAAATACATTGGTTTTATACCAATTATCGGGATTTTTTCAAGGGACTGTCAATAATATACGATTTATCGGTATATATGATATAACGGGATATGAAATACCGGGATTCTACTGTAGAAGTATTGTGATCTTTCTGTACACTTATTTATGTTAGCATATTCAAATATTTTTAGATAGAAACCTAATTCAGACATAAGGGAACATTCTTAGTCTCGTGTCTATCTGTCTGTCAGTCCAACATTTTTGTTTTCAAACCTCCATATCTTAAAAACCACTAGTTCGATTTTAATTAAATTCGGATAGTAGGTCATTAAGCCCATTGTTGACCTCTTATTAATTTCAAACTTCTACACCTATTTTGTAGAAGTTTCAAACTTCTACAATCTTTGTTTAGAAGTTTCAAAACTTCTACAATCTTTGTTTAGAAGTTTCAAAACTTCTACAATCTTTGTTTAGAAGTTTCAAAACTTCTACAATCTTTGTTTAGAAGTTTGAAATCGAAGGGAGAGTCGGTGAGATGAGACAATAATGTTTATCTAAACAACCCCCCTTCTGGGGCCCAATATCTTACTGCCGCCACTGGACACTGGTTTATCTTTATATCTATGACTTACACCTATCTCCTAAAAGGGGTCTTTTTGTTCTCACTTGAGCATGTTTTAAGAATTATAGAAATATTTTTAATCAGTTTGTTTTCTTCTTTGTTGTTGGATGTGAAAATTGTGTTGAAATTCGTACATATCAAATTATTTCCCCCTCACAAAAAATCAAGTAATTTGTTATGGTTTTACTATGCATGTATGTGCTTATCATATTAAGTACTTATCGTATCGTAAATTTGACGTTCAAAATATTGGCGAGTTTTTTTTGGTATGCATCGTTTAGCTCAAAAAAAGGAGAAAAAGTTATAATATAACAGAATTCAAGGTGCAGCTTTATTTGCCTCTTTGGAGAAATAGCCACTGCTTGTGAATGAATTAATCTCTTATGTTGATTTTGCTATATTTCTGCCTGTATATTGCACCTCATGATCGTACAGTATATTATATTACATTTATGATCATCTATCACTTTATATCTGATCATTATTACTGTATTAATTAGCTTTGGTTGCTTAATATTAGTTTTTTAAATTAAAACATAATTGAAAATTTCATAATAATAGTTCATTGTATTGATTAGAAATAAATTGATTAGGGATAAGGAAGACAAAAGATTGTTCGTTTGTTTATCAATCTTAATGACCTTGAGTGGACCAGGAGTTTTGGCGTGTTGCCTCATTTATTGTTTATAAATTGACAAAATTAAAAATAAAATTAAAACATTCCTTTAGGACTTAAACCCTTTACGTTATTGAAATCGACAATCTACAGTATGATCAAGAAAATACTTAATTTTTTACATTCATGTTGGACAACTTATTTTAGAGAAAAAATAAAGCCACTTGGTGGTTATCCTGAGGGGATCAAGTGACATTTTTATTTGCCTAGTTGACATGACCTTTTTAAATGTTGAAATATTGAGATTTCATTTTACCCAGTTTTTTTTATTTTCCCACACTTTAAAAAATTAACTCTTATTCTGATCCTATTATAAAGTTTTCTTATTAAATATTGTTATTGTACTTCTTTTAACATGGAATTGTTTTTGCGCTGGGGGACAGAAAAAATGTTGTTGTATAAAATACATAAATAATGTGGTGCTCTTAAATATAGTACGAAGTTGGGATATAACAGTAGATTGCTCAATTTTCACTTATTAGTACTATATTTTGCCAATAGTAGCGCACCATGACAACCGTCTTCAAGTTAGAAGTGCAAAGTTTGGCTAAACAGGCTACACTGGATTCAATGTCCAAAAACACATCCATGTTATTCCATGAAGTAGAGAATATTTCAACACTGTCTTACCTCTGATTTCATTTATATGGAAGGTTATATAAATAACTGGTTATAATTTTACTACAAACTAATAAAGTTTTCTCTACAAAAAATCGGTCCGGGACAACTCAGACTAACATTCTCATATACAATATCATAATTACTTAACCCAGTGTTTTTTTTATTTATTAGTTTTTGTGGGTACATTTAATTATTATTGAACATTTTATCAACATGTATCATAAAAATATCCTCCTTGGCGGGGAAATGAATCCAGTCTCTCTCCATCATCTTTTAAAGCTATTTTATCATGAACTAGATTCTTCCCTGGAAACGGCTTATATTGTTAGATTTGTATTTTAATGGACTACATTTTAGAATTTTTTAATCAATATCGTCATAACCTTTTTAGTGTTTGGTGGTAGCGCCCCCAAATTTGGAGCTAAAATTAATTTCTCAATTTGGCCTCGGGGTATGATTTTCTTAAAAATATATGCCAAATTTTGTCAAAAACGGCCCAGTAGTTCAAACTTCAGGCGTCTGAACAGACAGACATTATTTTAAGCTTAAGGAAATTAATATTTAGTTATAATTTAATATGGTAACACAAATTAAATTAATTTTAAATAGATCTAAATCACACTTGATGTGTAAATTAATAATACCGGCTAATAACCATAGCAGGATCAGTGCGTCTACAAAATTCCCATGGTGCTCTCTCTATAACCCTATATTTTTTATTGTAATTATCTAATTTAAATTAAATTTATTCAGTGTGTGACTCTCAGCCCACTCATCTTATGATATGAACACTCATGCATTTAAATTATCTTTTAATTTTAATCTTATGGGGCCATTCCTCCAAAGATAGGATATAAGGAAGCTATGTATAAATCTAATAATCTAACAGTTTTATTATTATTCATTGTAAAACTGGATATAAGCTTAACAATCTTCTTTAAAAATAACTAAAGAATGTGTAATATTAATGTGAATCAACCAGGTATACAAATATAAGTTAGTATACATGAATCACCCTACAAATAATTTTATTGGCATTCTGATATTAGATCAGAGTTTTTATTGGTATTTTGTGATAAGAGGGAATTTTCCATGATTTCTTTCCTGATCATTATTAAATCGAACTTAATTTGATTTGTTTGGTTGATTAAATCAAAATTTGCCTGTTGCCTATGTTACTATAATATTATTTGTTAAAACCATATTAAGTATTTATTTTATATATATTAATGTTTAGGGCGTCTTCCAATTTTGAGAACCCCTTTTAATATTCCAAATGTTCTAGACTATATAAATAACTTTATAATATAATGAAATCATTATGCTTTTATAGTTCAAAGTCGCAACATGAATTAAAGTCAGTTGAAATTTAAATAGATTCTTCATCACACTTAATGTGCTCACTAATAATATTTAACCATAACGGAATCAGTATGTCTAAAAAAATATATATACAGGGTGTCCCAGCTAATATGGAACAGCGAATCTAAATTCATTCTTAAAAGGATGAAATTATTGATTTTTTTTTTTTTTTTCACTTTTTGAGCCCTGCTGAACACCTTTTTTTGGCAAAAAAAAGTTACGTATAGGGTATGAATTTCAGATTGGATTTGGATTCTATGACTAAAAGTAAGAAGTTTTTGTCTCTTGAATTATTTTCCTAAATCCATTAGTTTAGCTGTAAAATGGACTTAAAGTTTCAATTTTAGCACATTCAGGGCTCTTCAGACGGCAAACTAATGCTTGGAGCAAGAAATGTTCAAGAGTAAAAGATTCTTATTTTTAGCCATAGAATCCAAATCCAGTCTTAAGAATATAGCTTCCTATTCACTTTTTTTTAATTTCTTAAATTTCACACACTTCTGCTGAACACAGAAAATATTCAGCATATGTTCTGGAAGCGTCTTTTTAGCCATTATCGAACCCTGAAAACCGCATCTTTCTATCTATCATGGTTCCGGAGATATTTCGCTGTTCCATATTAGCTGGGACACCCTGTATATATATAAAATACTCTGCCAATTAATGTGGCACATAGCTTCCTCGCAAAGAAAAGACCAAATTAAGAAAAATACTTAAATATCAAAAATTTGGAACCGCGCGGCACTGTTCCAGTAAATTTAATAAAGTCGGGGAAATTTAAACATTCGTCGAAGAAACAAAGCCTCCAACAAGCACCAAAAGTTAGCACATCTATAATTTATTTAATAAACAAATATGAAACTGCAACCAAATCGTAGAAACTTCTGTATAAACAGGTTTTTTTTATTTACCCCCTCCCCCTCAAAACAAAAAATAACACAAAATAGAA
>KZ651212.1:593252-618033 GCA_001010745.2 Gerris buenoi
TACAGTAGAACCCCAGAAATCCGAACCCCGCAAATCCGAAAACCCCGATATTCCGAACAACTTTTGGGGGTAAAAAAAAAAAATGTTCGGGTTAGTATATGCTGTAATTTAAAACAGTGTATTTCTGTAACATCTTAATTCGAATAATGATTGTTAATGATGTCAACAACATACACAATATTACGTACAATTGTTTCCTGTACTTCCAGGTACCTAGTAGTGAAAAAAAATTATTAATTAATTAAACGAATAAAATTTATTTAAAAAAAAAAAAAATCTGATAATGGTTTTAAATGAGCAGGATATAATTTTTCAGAGAACTGTTGTTTTAATAGACATTTCAAACTTACGGCTAGGTGAAATTTCCCGGAATTGCATTTAGCCGTGTCTACATGTTTCTTAAAACCTTCTCCTATTCTCAACCGTTTTTAATGCATTTCTAGAAATACTCTTCCTTTATACTTGCCACCCTACATTTCTACTGAACCGAATACCGAAAAAGGTTTGTCCATGTTCTAACATAATCATAATTATTCTATATCTCTTTCTTTTATCAGATTATAATATGAAAATCACAGTAAAATGTCTCAACAATTTGTTGTTACTTCCTTCTGTATTTTATAAGGGGAGTAATAGTCTAAAGAAGAACATTCTGTGCACCTTCTTCAGATTGTCACAACCTTCAGTTTTTATAAGAGGAGTAACAGTCTAAAGAAGTGCTGAAAACACCATAAAATGTCTCTTTAAATTTATTAGCTTGACTTTCTTTTTTTTCAAATTATTTTTTTATAACTTACTACAAATTTGCAGATAAATTAGTTTAAACAGATAGTTAATTGAGAGGGCAGTGTTGAGGAAGTTAAGGGGGTGTAGAGAAGGTTGGGTTTAGGCTAGTGAGTGTCAAAGCATTGATCTGTAGGGAGATGTGAAAGTGTGTAGTGTTGGTGTGTTGAAGTGTTATGTAATGTAGGTTAGATAGTATAACGGGTTGGAGTAGGTTGGGGGGCCTGGGTGCTTGGGGTTAGGGGGGCCCACAGGTTTGTGTTTGTATAGAATGTTCTCAGGCTAGCTGCCCTCCTCTCTAAACACTCACAGATGCCACAAGCCCCCTCTTTATCCATAGCATTTACCTTGTCTCCCTCTCCTCTCATATCTACAGACCAACTCATCATTATCTCACCTTCCACTCACTATTCTTACTACAACTTCTATAGAAAGAATATCTCCTCTTTATAAACATTCATCATGTTTGCTTCTTCCACATCAAACTGTTTGTTTGTCAAAGGCAATCACTCTATAGGATATAAATATATCAATATCTATTTTTGATTACGGATAAAAATTAAATAAGTTTTATTATTTAATTTTCACTAATATGAAAAATAAAGGCTTGTTTGTGTCTACTGCTGTGAATAAAGCTTATTAGGGAATCATAAGCAAAATCGCTAGTACCACCATCATTATCAGCTCCAAATATTAATCATTTTTATTGAAATAGTTGGTCTACCATTGGCCATTGGATTAATAACATTTGTAGACTAACTAGCTTTATTTGACAGCATCTCGCTAACCCTACCTTCTTATTACTCTTGATCTGTCAAACCAAGATGAAATCTGTTTTTGATGAACCCGTTTCTGTAATAAAGACTTACTGCTATTAGTAAGTACAACTATGTATTGCTTATTAAGGTATCATAAGCTAAAGTTGATAAAATAATTAACTTTTGCTAGTATTAAGTGGTACTATTAAGTTAATAAGTGTTAGTATTTACTCTGTTTTTAATAAATAAAATTTAAAAAAGTTTGGTTTATGTTCGTCCAATTTTTAAGTCAACCCTTGAAATATTATTGTTTGTGTACTAGTAGCTTTATCTAATTTCACTGACCCCTAAAAATTAGTTATCCCCATTTTTATCAACTTAAGTGGCTTCCATAGTTTTAGCGGAATTGTGATAGGGAGGTAGGGGGATTTTTCTTCAAAAACAGTTTTCCTATAAGTTAATTTATTTTGCTACCAATTTGTTTGCTCTGGCAGTAAAAACACGTTGTTTGTAAGTATTAATAATAATAAATCAGTTTTGGCTTAATATCAGCAGCAAAAGGTTCGGAAATATAAAGAAAGACAGTAAATAGAACGATTCAGCTCAAGAAGTAACTAATTGTGGAAGAGAACTATGTCTGATTTAAAGATAAATGGCTCTGCCTTATTTGTTAATCCGTTTTATTCACCTATTATTCAATTTTTCTCCTTTATATTCTTGCTTTTCTGTCTTCAATCTGTTAAGACAGTTTTTAGTAATAATACATTAACTCTCAAGAATTAGCTCTTCTGCTAGTTTAGTTAATAATAAGCCACATGAAGTTGAATTGAACTAATTATAACACTGAACATTTTATGAATTAAGTAATAGTTATGTATTTCTCTGATAAGATTGTTGCAAAAAATAATTACAAACGACACTGTTCCTCTATATTTAATATAATAGTACATTACGCAATTTACGCATCTAGTGGGAAAGTAGCATTTTGCATGTGAGTGTGGAGTTTGCATCCTAAGCGATAGTGAGGGTAGTAAAACCACACGAGCAATGCAAAATGCGGTTTTCGCACGAGTTGCATACCATACTTTATCTATGATTGTTTAATAATAAATAGAGAAAAAAAAAAAAAAAAAAACTAAAANCTTCGGTAAGCTCGGAAGCAAAATCCTGTATGTAAGTTTGTATTTCTCTTTAAATATTGATGACATTTATTCATTAGTTGTATTTTGTGCCGAATTCATTATTTCAGGAGGCGTATTTATTCTCGTCATTATCATAATCACTTAAATCACTCATTGTTTTTCACTAAAATCTTGATATGAACAGTTACTTTAATTAAACAAACAGCAAATTAGTTTTGTTAAATGTAAACAAACTCGCTAAGCGTGCGTAAAGGTGAAGAATTCCTCTTTTTTTACCGCCCTAGGGTGGTAAAGAAGAGGAATTCTTCAGATTTATGAGATGTGCATGCACAATGAATACAAGTATGTAAAGAATAACTTTCTACACATCTAAACAGAGATACAATATTTATATTTCGTATCAATCGTAGATAAATATGTTTTAACATTACTAAGTAGATATATTACCCAAAAGCTTGCTTACCGATTATTATAAATGAGAAATATAATCTAATTTTAAATACAAAATGATATTTTATTAGTATGTTAAACTAAGCTAAAGGTATTTATGTTTGTAGGCTCTAGAGCATTCTCTGCTTGTCGGTGCTGTTAGAGGTACCGTAGCCACAACAAGGAAGACAACCAGACGAGATATCCTCTCTCTATTAGATAATCTACAGGAAAGGATACCCGAAACTAAGTCCCATATCTTTACTGAGATCCCGCAAACAGTAGCTGCTGTTTACAATTCTACTCATACCGTACCAGCGGCATATAAGGCAAGTATATTGCCGTGTATGGAAGTAAGACATTTTTTAAGAACTTTTAGTCTTAGATTTTTAAATTATTTAAGATTAAACAGAATAGCTTTATTAAGGGTGGAGTCAACCACTGTGATTAGTTTGAACCAAAATATGTATTGATTTACAATTCCTCATCATTGGCCTTGTAACTAAGTAAATTATTAGAGGTTTTGTGGTACGGCATCATAATTATAACTAGAGAGATTAATAAAAAAACAATATTGTCACCAAAATTTTAAATTATAAAACATCATTTTGATATTTATATCATCTTCAGTGTAAGGCTTTCGGTTCTCTATTAATTCTTCTAAAATGTATAATACACTAACTGGCTTCCCCTTTATAATACACTAACCGGGCCCTCCACTTGTAAACATTACTATCCTGAGCGGCCAGTAAAGTTCCATTTTACAGCCTTGGGGCCTGTTAAGAGGCATGCTTTATCTTTACAGGACCACTAATTAGTTCGAGAAGCGGCGTGCAGGAAGCGCTAGTAGTTTCAGTGTCTTTGATCTTGGGGGTATCGGGATACTACACTGGAAGAGGCACCTCTATAAGCCTCTTTTAGTTTGTGTCAAATGTAGGTACGATTCCAAGGAGTGTGTTATTTATGTATTTTTTAAAATTATTCAATGGTTTATTTGACTAAGCAAGAATATTTAGATGCCACAGTGATAATTATGTTTGTATGGAGACCTGCATTGTGAAACAACCACCTTGTTGGTCACTATTTAAATATGTTTAAACTAGATATTATGCAATTTAAATTCACTATCAGTATGTGTGTAAGAAAGTTTTATTTATTTAATAGAAATAGTAACGTAAACTAACGGATTTTTTTTTTGATTTTTTATACTTTAGTATCTTGCCTTTTTACCTCAATGTCACCTCTTCCTTCTATACTGTATCAAACTTTTAAACTTAAAAAATTATAAAATTTCAAGATTGATTAGAGGGCTGAAAATGATATTCTTGTTTTAGAAATTTTAAAATAATTGGTTGATGTAATAATATGTTGTGACGTTAGTTTTTCATATAACCTTGAGATTGTGTAGTGAATGTAACTCACTAGAACTAAAGAGGGAGAACATATATCTCTGTATAGACAGAGATATAAGGATTTTTTTTTTTACTTTTCAAGGACAGTCTACAATGTTTCTGTAATGCACAAGTCTTTTAGACATTAACACTCGGTACCTCATTTGAAAAGAAATTTACCATCGTTGCTTTTGAGATGCCACGCTCTGAACACTGTCAATAGGCTTATTTAAACTCCGTTCATTCCTACTGTTTTTTGCTTTTAATTTGAATATCTCATTCGTTAAAATCATATTGAAAAATTAAAGAATATCTCACCAACTCTCTTGTTTAGCGGCTGTCAAATTTTATCATCTCAACAATTAAACCATTGCACTTATTCAACCACTAGTTGGTAGTTTTGCTCCTAATGTATAGATGCCCCAATAGATCATATCTCATTTGCACATCTCCCTAATTAGTAATTGATCCATATTACTGGAGAAGCTTTCCAGGAAGAGCAAAGGTTTTATCTGCAAATGAATACGCTGCCATTTTTAATGAAATGGCCAATTGGAAAAAACTTTTACCTACAATTGATACAAAATATAAACATTGTATCTCTGTTTAGATGTGTAGAAAGTTATTCTTTACATACTTGTATTCATTGTGCATGTGCATCTCATAGTTCTGAAGAATTCCTCTTCTTTACCATCCTAGGGCGGTAAAGAAGAAGAATTCTTCACCTTTACCCACGATTAGCGAGCAATACGAACTTACATATAGGAAGTTTATTATTTTTTTCTGTATTTATTATTAAAATCTAACAATCGTAGATAAAGTACGGTTCGCAACTCTTGCGGAAACGGCATTTTGCATTGCTTGTGTGGTTTTACTACCCTCGCTGTCACTCTGGTGCAATCTCCACACTCGCATGCAAAATGCTACTTTCCGCACTCGACGCGTAATGTACTATTACTTTTATGTCCTAGAAGGAAGCTAACTTTAAAAAATTTAAGGATCTAGTAATCTAGTGCAATTGGTTCCAGAAACATCATTGTCGAATTTTTCATAAAAATAATCTTGAATCAAGTTGGTGGATTGTAAAAAGGATTTTTCAGCGAGCTCATTGGGGCTAAGAAGATCCTACCTAGAAAATTTTGTCTTAGCTCCAGTGGTTTTTTGAGATATCGAGATGTGTTAGTCAGTGGTATTTGTATAGACAAATTTTTCTAGATAGTTTTATTTTCTACTTTAAATGATTTTATTCACTATCGTAGATAATTTTATTCTAAATTTATTTGGTTTTAATTAATATCTATTTAGAAAATTGCAAGTATAGTAGAAGAAATTAGAGTATTATTTAGTATGTTATATTAAACATCTGTTAACACATTAAATGTTTAAAATTATTGCATTTTTAAAATTATAAAGTATAATAAGTTAAACCTTTTTTTTCAAAATGAAATAATTATGTGTGGAAAATGATATCTAATACATATTTAGTTCTCTCTTATCTTATCTGCTTTATAGCATTTCAATTTTCGTTTATTTCTTAAGAAAGCTTGTGTTTATTTTTATAGTATCTTTTTTTTAAAAATACCGTAAATAATCTTAAATGAGCAGATTATAACCAACTAATAAAGTTGGCTAAAATGTTCTTATTAAAATTATTCACAATTTATGTCTTTCAAGCTATCAAATTTGGCTATTATGAGTTTTTATTCATTGAGTAAGTTCCCATAAAGATCACCTTAAAACTTCTAAGTAATTTAACACGTCTTCTTATTCATATATAATAGGTGTGCAATGCTTGCAATATTGAGCAGAGCGTGCGTTTTAATCATATTTATTTATTTATTTTTTCATTTTTTTTCTATTTTACCAATAATGACCCCTCAAAAATGAAAATATGACAGAAGTTAACATAACAACAAGCACTGTACTCTTAAAGAGCTTTCCAACGCCATGCACCTTGAAGGGCACATACTATTTTAACTTTTGTACCCCATACCCCCGTGTACCAATTAGGACCATTTCAGATTTATACCTTCATGTAGTTGGTCACTATGCGATCGTGCCGAATTTTGTGTGGATCGGCTCAGCCGTTCAGGAGAAAACTTTTGTACTCCGTACCCCGTTGCTATGTGTACCGATTTGGACCATTTCAGATTTATACCTTCCTGTGGCTAGTCACTATGACCCTGCCGAATTTTGTGCAGATCGGTTCAGCCGTTCAGGAGGAGTATGCATCAGAAAAAGTGCAAAGTGTAGTATAAGAGCTTCGCTTCGCTCAGCTCAATTATATAAAAATAATTAATTTAAAAATGAATCTTTAAAAAAATGTTTTTTGGATCCTCTGTGGCTACAGGACTTTTAATGTGTTCATTTCTAAGCATCAATAAACGTACAACTGAGCCAAATGTCAAAACTTTCCAATTTAATTCAAAAATGTTTCCTTTTAGACTGGACTGTATCATGTTTTTACTTTCTCACACACCTAAAGAGAAAGTATTGTAATGACACAAAAATTAGATTTTGGTGGATTTACATGTTTTGAGTTCCCTTAAGTCCAAAAAAAGAAGGTCTGTATGTAGTCTGTGTAGTTAAGGGCTCAGAGTGAGCCGATTTCAATGAAATTTGGCATACTGGATCAGAAAAATCATATCCCGTGGCAAATTTGTGAAATTAATTACCGTAAAATCTCGCGTATAATACGCACTTTTTTTACCTCTTTTTTCCTTCCAAAATCGGGGTGCGTATTATACACGAGTGAAAAAAACAAACTTAAATTTCACCTCAATAATTGAAAAAATAATAAAAAAAAATTTCTTTATTAGTTGTCCCCTTTAATATATTTATATTCTTATCTTTTGAGTCTTCAGGGGTTTTTTAAAAAGTTAAAATTAATAAAAAAGAAAGCTAACAATTTGCTTTTTTTATATATTAATATTTATTTGGTAATATTTCGTCTCCTATTTGAGACATTTTCAAACCTGAACATTTTATTTTATGTATATAAAATAAGTCAAAAAATTGTTAAAGATTATTACTGATCTAGTAAAATGTCACTAACACACCACTTTACTGTCAACTGACAACTGATTTAGAATAAAATAAAAATAAAAAGAAAAACCACTTTGAGTCATGATCAATCTCTGCTCTCTGATACATGACTCCAATAAAAAACATAAAGGAAACATACTTTTTTTTTAACAAAAACTGATTTGAAGTATCTCATCGTATATATTTTGGTTACCATACTTATTTTTATTCTCTTTTTTTAGACAGAAAGACTTGTTATCATCATAGTTATATTATTTTATTTCGCTAGTTGATCAAAGTCATTGATAAAAGTAGATAGAAGATCATTTTTTTGTTTATCTCAAAAACCGGTACCGCCGTGAGATTACACTGGTGATTACACCATGTGATAACACCGGCTTGATAACAAATGACTGATTTCAAAGGCGGCCCTTCTACGAATTTGTCTATTTTATAAGAAAGCACCCAGTTTTCTTATAAAATATACACCTTATTAGCCATCTGACCTCGCAAGTAAAAATATTACGTAATAAATATTGGAAATTACAAATAAAATGTGCAAAATATATCATTCTAGGTACGTATTACAATAAACGTTATAAAATAAACGATTTTTTTTTCTAAAATTTGATGGAAAATTCGGGTGCGTATTATACGCGAATATTTAATTTTCCCCAAATTATAGCTCAAAATTTTGCCTGCGTATTATACACGGGTGCGTATTATACGCGAGATTTTACGGTAATATTTTTACTGATAAAATGTATTCCATTTAAATACAAATCTAACAATATAAGTAGTTTCCAAGGAAATCTAGTTTGATTTTGTTAATAAAAAAAAAAAAAGTAAATATCTCCCTGTTGAACATAGTCTGTCTGTGCAGATGCCTGGAGCCTAAACTACTGGACTGATGTTAACGATATTGGACATGCATGTTCAGAAAAATCATACCCAGAGGCTTAATTAAAAAAAAAAATCTTGAAAACAGTTCAGACGATTTTGATTTTAAAAAATTCTTAAATGTAGTCCATTTAAATACAAATCTAACGGTATAAACCGTTTTCCCAGGAAAAATATAGTTCCTAAGAAAATAACTTGAAATGCAGACAGGGATAGAAGCTGGATTAGGTTTCCCATGTAGAATATGTAATATTTATGATAAAATGTTCAATAATAATTAAAATTTACCTATGAAAACTGGAATAAATAGAACACTGGGCCGAGTAATTATGAATTTTTATATGAGAAAATTTGCCTGAGTTGTCTTGGACCAATTTTTTTATTTGGAACTTGGTTTTAGTGACAGATCTACAATCCTGATTTTTTTTTTTCTTGTATCTTTTTGTGCATTTGTTTTAACTTTTTTCTTACATATTTTATACAGTATTACCTTCTTTTTTTTGTCCAGGAGGAAAGCACTGACTGTAGCACCGTAGTGTTGGGACCGAATGGTCGAATCATAGGAAATACCCAGGACGGTGGTTTGACTACAGAGTGTAGGACTTGTGGTGAAACTATCAGACATATGGAATCTCATCTGTCCACGTGCAACTCTGTGTTCAAACAATGCTTCGGATGTCCTCTTTGTGAAAAGTATTTCACTGCAGCTTGGGGCGTATACCGACATCTTAGGAATTGTAAGTCTAGAAATAGCTGTATATTACATAAGTCTTTTGACTATATAAAGGCTTGTTTACATGAGCTTAGTGCTAATCATTAGTAACAGTCACTCGCACTAAAGCCCAGTTTACACGGTGATAGTTGGTGCGATAGTTGCGGTCACAATAGCAACTATCACCGGGTAGACTACGTGATAGATTTTGTCACTATAGAATTATCAGCCATCACACTATCTTGTCTGACAAGATAGTTGTGTGTTCTATCACAGCAGTCAGAGTACTAACACGGCTTATATGAGAACTACCACGCTAGATACTAGACGCTAATTGGCTTATAGTTTTTTATCTCTTGATAACAGATTTAAAGACAACAAATATGATAGCTTGCTTCACATTAGATATCAGATTTTGTTTTTTTCGACAATATGAATTTTCCTTTAGCTTTGTGTTTATTATAATTTAATTATTCTATATATAATTATATAGAATAATATATAATATACATTCTATACATTCTAATATATAATTTAATGCTTTATTGCCATATCTAAGTCAAAAATGTATTATGTGGATGTAACATTGAGTGCAAGGCAACAAGTTTTGTATTTTAACTCTCACTGTGTAGACTGCACACCTTGGTGATATTTGTATCTGACCAAAAACCACTTGTGTGGTAAAAAAAACACCCCGCCAAGTCTGTGGTCCAAAAAAGTTGTGAAATCAACTTTCTATCCCGCCAAGTGATGTTGGCACTTTCTCCTGACCCATCACTATCAACATAGATACTTTTCAGCTTCTTCTCCTTGGCGGTGGGCCACGCGATTTCCTAAAACTGGAATTTTAATATTCTTCAAACACCAATACAATTTCTTGTTTCACCTTCACATTTGCCAAATGAGGTTTGTGTGGAAAGATGGTTGTGCGTGGAATACAACCAGTTAACATTAGGTAGTACTGCAGGCACACCGCCAAGGAGAAGAAGCTGAAAAGTATCTATGTTGATAGTGATGGGTCAGGAGAAAGTGCCAACATCACTTGGCGGGATAGAAAGTTGATTTCACAACTTTTTTGGACCACAGACTTGGCGGGGTTTTTTTTTACCACACAAGTGGTTTTTGGTCAGATTTCATGACTTTTTGTACGGTTCCTAAGGAAGGATTCTCTAAACTCTAAACTGTTTATTCCCACACATTAGAATCAAATAAAAGTGAAGTTAAAAGCTTGACAAGTTCTATAGAGAGGTCTATTGGAGAACTACGAGACCTATGACATTAAAAGACTTATCATTCTGATATAGAAGTATAGAAAACATAAAAAATAAGATAATAATAATTATAAAGTAATAATATATAATAATAATAATAAATAATAAAATAAAATCATAGAAAACAGAAATATATGTATTAATAAACAAATTCCCCCCCCCCCCCTTGAACTCAAGAGAATAAGGTTGAACTAAACCCTGAACCTATAATACTAAGTTCAAAAGATGAACTCGTAAATAGAAGTCATTCATAGGTCATGTGACAAGCACGAAACTACTACTCAATACACTGCTGTACCTCTGCTTAAGGGTGGTGGGGGGGGGGTTGAGTTGAGGGGGGATGCACTAGAGCCTTAGACGAATACAAAAAGCCCTCATTTATTGAAATCGGTTAAGTAGTTTAGGCTGTAGGTGCGTCAACGTTAGAGTGACTGCTCGCTAGCTTGGTTTCTCGCTCCGCGTTAAGCGTAGGAATGAGCTATCTCAATTTTTTTGATCTAGGAATGCACTAGGGTTCTAGACGAATCCAAAAAGCCCTCATTCATTAAAATCGGTTCAGTAGTTTAGGCTGTAGGTGCGTCAACATAAAATGAAGGAAGAATAAGAATAAGAAGAAGTCATCAAAACTACCATTTTCAAACCTATTTTTCTCTACTTCTACTTGGCCGATTTTGACCATTTTTTTTTATTTTTAATCTACAGGACACGGCCTACAAAGATATTAAAAAACTATTTAGGTAGCTTGTACGTATTTCACGCTGCAGACCCTCAAAAACCCTAGTTTGTCACCTACAGTATATATACACTGGCAGCTTTTGTGAAATTTTGACTTTTTGACTTGGCGGGGCGGAACGCTGCTGCGTTCCTAAATGATGTAGACTGTCATGATAGTTCTATCATGGAAAACTATCACTGTGTAACTCGTATACTTACTTGGTGTGATTTTATAATTTACATTTAATGAAAAGTGTAAGGAACTTTGTTCCTACTGGGTGTCCCTCGACACCACACTTTTTTTGTATATTATAAAATAGTCCAAATGACTTTTAATTGCTTTTAGAATTTTTTGAATACAGTGTTTATTTTGTTTTTGTTTTAGTCCATGGTAAAAACAACGATCAAGTGAGGAAGCTTAGAAGTCTAATCAGAAAGCAAGAGCTTCCAATGGAAACAAAATTCAAAAAACAAACCATTATCATGCCTTCAACTACCTCTTCCAACTCTGATAAGGTAAGAATTGTTGACTCTTGTTAGTGATTTTTTTGGGTGTATATTTTAGAATAAGTTGGAGAAGGAAATGGTTCTTCCCTCAAAAACTAGAGGTTGAAATTTATTTTAATTGAAATACATCATGTGGAGTGTTAAATGAAAGAGAAGGACGCTCTGAGTGCAAATATATATATATTTGGTTTTGTTTGATGTACTAATTCACATTTGCGCCATGTATCCTTAAAAATTGTTTTTAAAAAGTGCATCCCCCCCCCTCTATATTTATAAACAAAAAAAAAAACATTGTTATTGAAACAAATGTTCTCAATTCAAAATCTAAAGAATAGATTGGGCTAGATACTTTGGAGTAGCTGTATTGGTTGAAAAACTCATCCTATTTGTTAAATTGACTACTGACTGTGTGTGCTTAAAGCACATACATGCCCTATTTGTTAAATGGCCTTCTGACTCTATGTGCGCTGAAAGCACATACTTGGCCAATTTATTTATTTTTATATACATATCTATACTGCCGTGCTAAGCCAAAAAACCGTATCTGTCATTTTGGTCGAAAATAAGGTTTTGACATATTCAGGGTTTTGGGGGGTCGTTTTTGCCGTTTTTGATGGTCCCGAAGCCGTATCTTCATCCTAAATACAAGAAAACAGAGATTTTTAGTTAAGGTTTTTGTATTAAAGGACAATTTACTAAGCGAAATTGCCTTAAGTGACAAATCAGAAGGAAAAAGACCGTATCTGACGGTAGATACGGTAATTTCGCTTCTGAAATCACAGTCAACTTACACCACAGTTACGTTAAACCTGTTATATTCAGATAGAAAAACACCTTATCTACAGGTGTTTTCATAAATTTGATCCCCCCAAAAATGTATTTATTTAACTTAGGTAAAACAAATGTGGCTCTAAAGAGAATAAAATTCTTAATTCATTGATATAAAATAATAAAAAATCGGACGAATAATAAGGGAGTTATAAGCCTTTAAACTTTGAAAACTTTAAAGTCGATTATCTCAAAACTTTTTTTTCCAAAAAAACGGTAGATACAGTTTTTTGGCTTAGCACGGCAGTATATCAGTTAGTCTTATCAACTGTAGTTAAGAAAAAGTCACAATTTTAATTTGATTTCCTCCAGTTATTGGAAATTTGTTCCTCTTACTTTTGCTATAACTATTTTTGCATCAATATTTCTTTTAGCGAATTTTCGAAGAAAATTAAGCTATTGCAATGGCTTCAAAATTTTTGTAATATGAATTTTTGAATTTTTTTTTTTCATGGAAATCCGTTTTAGGCCATTCTGAATCGATTACTAAATGTTAACACTTTTTTTATGTATGTATGTATATATTTGTCACTCCAGACGATATCTCCCGTTTGAATGCACTTAAAAATTTCAAACAAATTTTAAAATGTCAATAATATCAAAAGAAAGGATGAGTTCGTACGCCAGAAATTTTGGAGTTCATTTAGGGGTCAAATTTTGACAATTTAGGGGTCAAATTTTGACAATGTTTTTTTTCCCATTTTACCCCCCTTTAATATAAACATATGATAAAAGTGTACATAACAACAATTATTGTACTCTTAAAGAGCTTTCCAACGACATGCATCTTTAAGCGTACCAAAATATATATATATATATTTTTTTCACCCATCCTAATTCTGAACCAATATTTTTCTACATTATCATAAGCCAATAATACGCAGATTTCTTTGAAAATTCGCTCATTAATTCATGGTGCATGACTGGACTTTTTTAGATTGTTGATGTCCTAACTTAAATTATCTAGTATAGATTTATATAGGTATTTTTGATGTCAAATAAAATACGAATTTAATAAATGTAATATTTAATGTATTAATATTTGATTCTTGTTCTTGGTTTTAGGGCTGGCTTGAGGAGTTAGAGAAGAACGGAGTGGATGGTTTGTACAAATGTTACATCTGCGGCAAACAGTTTGAAAGGCGAGTAGCTCTGCTCTCTCATACTCAGGCTTGTGAGAAACGAAAACCAGGACCCATTATTGATTCTAAGAAAACTCCTGCGTCTCCCAAAGAACATTTGAATGAAAAACCTTCACCAGCAGCCATACAGGTATCTAAATAAACCACCTTGTATTGACATATGTATTTTATTTATACTCACTGTATTCATCAAATTACTTATTAATTATTATAATAAGCCTTTCTTTGCTTTGATGATAACAGTCTCTAATAACTTTTAATAATGATTAAAAATAATTGTATTTTTTTTTTTTTTTTTTTTTTTTTTAATCAGATGAGGGTTTGCTATAAAAAGGATGGACTTGGAGATAAGTTAACTGATTGCAGAGTGGTGGCTACCCGACTCTCGGATGAAGATGCTCTTGCTGCTCTTTCTCCAAAGAGCCAAAGTAACGGAAGTACTAACGTCAATAATAAAAATGCCTTATTTAATACTAATGACTTATCAACAGAAGACCTATGTCACGATGAAACTCTACAGAATCATAACGACCGTGACACAAATTATACGGATAACGAGGAGAACGACTCTGAAACTTTCCAGAACGAATCAGAAGTCGATCGAAACGAGGAGAGTAACATGAACGACAGAGACGAAGTTAGAAGCATCGAAATGAATGGTGAGGCGGAAGGAAATAATGACTCCGATTTCAGAGAAGATCCTTCCCAAGATATGTTCGCATCTCAAACCAGTTGCAACGATACATCGAGGGATTGTGACGAAGTGGCTCCTCCTTCAGTGCTTAGTTTAAGTGAAGAAGAAATCCTTCGAGAAAACACCATAACCAACGGTTTCTTGTCTTCTCCGATCCATAGTAAACACATCCACGATACAGTGGTTTGTAGATCGCCTGAAAAACCTTGCAATGGCTGGAAAGAACCAGAAGCCAATCCTACGAAAGATAGTTTTTACTCTGTTTTTGTCAATTCAAGAGATTTGAACAACAGTGAAAACGCGATGCAAAACAGTCTGGACACTTCTATATCTAACGAGGACGAGGATATTGAAGATTGCGACTTCGACAGCCTCGATGTAACTAGAATAATATGCGGAAGTGTTAAACCCGACAGGGTCGTAAGCGGAGGGACCGTCCGAGAGGAACAAATAGATTTTTATACCGAAACAAGTGAAAAGCCGACTCCTTCCGTCTCGACAGAGATGTCTTTCGACTTCGAAGTCACAGAACAAGAAGACTTTTCCTCGGACAGTGAGAGCGACGATGATATTTACGACTCTTTGGATCCCTACGTGTCTAAAACCGACAGCGTCTGCCTTATCTGTTACGATAAAATCAACGATACTAGATGTGCTTCTAGTCACGTTGCCGAACATTTAGGTTTGAAACGATTCGGTTGTGGAGTTCCTTCGTGTACAGTTAAATCTTTCACTCGTTTAGATATGGTGGAGCACGTTCGTGCAGTTCATCTGCTCGAATCGGCGAATCTTATCAGAACTCTGGAAGCAGAAGAAATGTTTACAGAGGATACGTCTGACTTCCTTGGATTTGATACTAGTAAAGACGACATGTACTCATCCTACAGAGAATTCATGGGAGTTCTACTGAATAGCCATGGCATCTCTCTTGAAGATGAAGACAACTGATGTACTACGTCTTATTTATCCTAATCCCATCTTCTTTCCTCTTTTACTGTGAGTATTCTTTACATTTTTAAACTATTTAAAGGATAAATTTCATAAAATCGTTATTAATAAATATTTTTATTTTGTGTTAGAAGTGTTTATAACTATAAACCCTTTTTTACGTATACAAACTCAAATTGTTCATAGCATCTTGGGACTCAATTTTATGAGTAAAGAAATCACCTAATTATTTTTGAACGAAGTGGTTTGTCAGCCCTCTAACTATCCTGTTTGTGTTCCAAGCAGTACAGTTTTACGGGACAATTCCAATATTTTTTCTCAAAATGTTACTACTAGAGAAATTGAAGTTCTGTAACATACCAGACTTGTTAACTTTGACAGTAATTTACTCTAACTTTCCTAAAATCCCCTTCACCTTATTCACAGCCCTGATAATGGACTAAAAGTAACGTCTTTGGCTAAACCAGGGACAGCTAGCTTTAAACTTGTTTTCATGAGTTAATATAATGTAACCTACAATCTCGCATATAATACACTCGCCTATAATAGGCAGGCTGGACTTTTTTTAAATAAAAGGAAAAAATCCTGAAATTTCAGAAAAATTGAAATGTAGATAATATGCAAGCAAAATACGGTGGATAATTTTAAGCCTGTAGGCACTTGTTGACAAGATTCTATTTATTTATATATTTACCTTTTTTAGGTATTTTTAAGAGAAAAGAAGCTTAATTTTATTTAGATTTAGATTTCTTGGACTCATTTTACTCTCTTGGTGTAACAAAAGCACTATTTAAAAAAAAAAAAAAAAATAAAAAAAAAAAAAAAAAAATTGTAGAATGCAGGTAGGCCTTTGAGGACAATATTAAAATAAAAATAGTTCTCTGTAATCAGGTCGTTGTATTTTAATGTTAAAATCAAAGTTTGCAGTGAATTTTCAAAGAAAAAAAGAAACTCGTTTTAAGTCTGTACAATATATAATGTAAATTTTTAAATTTACAATAAAATTATTTGAACTCTAATTTTATACTATATTACAATTTAAAAGATTTTATAATTCAACGAAAATAAGACTGTTAAACACAATAATTTATTTAAGCCATTTCATTTTATTTATTTTCACTTTATTTAAGTGTCAAATAAAGTATAAATAATAAGATTAAATCATGTTTGAAGAGAAATTTCTTAAAAGAAATATTTACGTTTATATTTTCTTAAATGTAGACATGTAGTGTAGCAAGAAGTCGTCTTACTATTACTTTTCAATTGCCAATAGCGAAAAGTCAAGTAGGAAAAATCAATAGTTAATTGTTTTCACTCGTGTTTAATACTCATTCTCTATTTCAGAAGAAATAAGAGGTAACAATAATGCACATTATGCATGAGATTTTAGGGTTTTAAATTAAATTCTCACGTTTTTAAAAATGACTTGGGACACTAACTTCTTGGACAAATTTAAAAATGTATTAATTTTTCTAGCTCATACTGGGTTAAAGGTGTAGCATATTGATTCTGAAAAGGTGGGGACATCAATTGCCCCATTGTAATGAGACTGTGTATTTATATTTTTTAAGTATTTATTTAATTTTATCTTACAAAATACCAAATAAAATAGACCTATACACTTAACTAGTTAAAAAGAAAACTTAATAATAGTATTGTGTCTCATTCCTGTATTGGATTTTGTATTAATAATTTTCTTATTGTTATTACAGGTTATTGTTTGTTGGAGATTACTGCTTTGAAACAGCTTTCACCTTGAGACTGCTTTATTTTTAGTTTAAAGTCTACATAAAGACTATTAATTCTTTCCCCCCGATCGTTTGTTTGCAGCACTCAGTTAAAAATGTGATAAAAAATGAGATAACACCCCCCCCCTTTAATTGTATAATTCTGTGATATGTTTGTAGCTAATGTAAATGTCAAGTTTAAAATGTCAACTTTTATTTTTTAATTAATATTAATTTATTTTGTTGTAAGAACAAAGTGTTTGTTCTTTTTTTTCTGGATAAGTGATTGTTTTAAATTATTATTATTATTATTTTTTTNCCAGTAGAACTTTGGATCCACTATTGATCCAACCACTAGAACTATGGATCCAACCACTAGAACTTTGGATCCACTTGGACCCAACCACAAGAACTTTGGATCCACTATGGATCCAACCACTAGAACTTTGGGGACGTATTGCCACATAGCTGTAAAATTGTATATTTTTACTTGATAGTGCAGTAAATTAAAAATTATTTTGTAGACATGCTCTTTAGAGAAAAACATAAAAACCAGTTTGCATTAAAAATATCAAGCAGTTTGCCAAGTAAAAACATCAATCAATTTGCCATTTTTGAATAATAAATTATTTATGTGTATAACTAATGATGGTAGGTAGCCTGACCTTAGTGCCAAAATAACAGTTAGAGAGAATTTCTGTGGTTTCTCCATAGAAATCCTCATACATATTATTTTAATATTACATTATATAATATATAAATATTATGTATTATTACATTAGTCTACATCTAGTGTAGTTGTTATTTTGGCCTTTTAATGGCATATTGTTTCATTTATATAATTGGGTAGTGTCCCGTTGACGCACCTTGAAATGAATTGTTATTGCCAAGCTAAGGCAACCACATTTATTCCAATAGAAATAAATGTTTTTTTTGATTTGTCGGTCTTTAAATAGATATAATAACTTATCTAAATTATTATATTACAAATAATTATTTCAAATAATCAATAAACATACAGTGGTTGGCTATGATAAGTGTTTATAATACAACAAATAAAAGATAGGTTTATTTACGATTTTTGATGAATTAATCCAACAAAACAATATTGTATGCAGGGTCTTAGGTAGCGTGGCAAATCGTGGAATTTCATAGAAAAACTCTTCACGTGATGGTATCAAACGATATTTCTTTGAATTCAGACAAATAATCGTCTTGCTTGGAAATTCAGATAAAAAATTACTTTTTTTTTTATTGTATGTGTTACAATTTTTTTTGTCTGCTATATACCAAGGGGTCTGTTATTGAGAAGTTCTGCTGTAGGTTATTATGTAAAAGACTGCAAAAACATATTAACATCTTCTATGTAACCATATTTACATAGCATAAAATAACACTTTGTCATCACAGTCGGTATAAAGTATGATTCCTATTCTCCTATCTTAGGAAGGAAAACTATTTATTTGTATCCTATCCATAATGAAACCAATGGTGAGCTCCAAGAAATGAGGATAAAATTACAAAATATTATAAATAAGTTATTGTGAGGTTGTGCTGCGCTGCATATATGTATATTATTTAACAAAATAACAACTATTTCAGATGTAGACTCCCAACTCTTCATTTAGTTGATTCTTAACAAATATATTTTAGATGAGTTTAACTGTGATACTTTAAGCAAAAATGCATCATTTTTTATGCTTCAGGCTTTCTAAATATTTTTTATTTTTCTGTGTCGAAAAAACTATTACATGCATGAAACGTTACGTTATAAATGCATTACATTTTTATTTCTTGATTGCGACATCTATCATAAGGTGTAGAGTTTTGGAAAAGAGATCCCTAAAAGCTGATCTTCTAACATACAGAGTTCGGTTCTAGGTCATATGTTGCTAACTTTTCTTCCTATCTACCTCAGGGTTTCTTCTCTTAGTGCCTAACTACATAGGCGTACTTAGGGAACGTTTTTCTTTTCCATTCTAAATATTTGTCCATACTATCTTAGTTGGTTTCTGCTAGTTCTTTCGCTAACTTAACCCATTGAACACGTTTTTATCCACTGTGGTTCTATGTCGTGCTGAGCCTGATATTGGTTGGATCCACTATGGATCCAACCAGTAGAACTTTGGATCCACTATTGATCCAACCACTAGAACTATGGATCCAACCACTAGAACTTTGGATCCACTTGGACCCAACCACAAGAACTTTGGATCCACTATGGATCCAACCACTAGAACTTTGGATCCACTTGGACCCAACCACTAGCACTTTGGAGCCACTATGGATCCAACCACTAGAACTTTGGATCCAACCACTAAAACTTTGGATCTACTATGGATCCAAGCTCATCCATCTGGCACTCCCCCACTCTTTTCCTAGTGTCTCAGGCAGAACTATTTTACAAGGGTGAGCCACGCTAGTGTTTGTAACCATAAAGGATTCCAACAATCAATTTTTTAAAAGATTCACTTTTAAATCGTGTAATCTCATTTGGTATTTATTTAAAACTGCCACAGAGGTACATTCATAAATTGGGATATGAGTTGAATGGGTTAACTTAGACACTAACTAGCCTTAGAAGATTTAATTATATGTAGCTATTGTGAAGACCCTATAGTCTATAAGATACATTTATTTTCATCCATCAATCTAATAGCAATCATATATTATTAATTATTTATATATATCATACATTCATGTATATATTGTATATTAAATCCATGAATCATATATTAAATTCATTTTATATTTTTATGTCTGGACCTGATAAGAATAGCAATTCAATTAATATTTTATTTTATGTATCAATTTGATTTAATTGTTTCTGAACATCCATATTTCCATATTTATCATCAGTCATTTCGCATTTTGGTAAATGTTTATTAAATATTTCATTAATTATTCTTTAAGTAAACAAAAAAACACATCAATTTGTTCCTATTGTTATACTTTTATTTTAAGTTTTATTATAAATGTTAACCCTTGGTTAAATCTATTAAAAAAAAGAAAAGAGTTTTAATTATTATTTTTATTTTTTAAAATTGACAATTATTACTATTTCATTTTATTAAAAAAAAATTAAAAAAAAAAAAAATGTGCTGATTGAACGATATCCCCTCTAGTGTACCTACTTGGTACTTTTTTTTAAAAAAAAATAACTACATATTTGCATTAATAAAGAAGTACTGAAAAATATCTTAAAGATTTTTATCTTTTAAACTCATCTTCAAATCAGCTGTTATGCTATGGTTTATTATTATAACATTAAAATAAAAAGAGTATTACCTCTATTTACAACTCTTCTAAACTGTAACTTATTATAGTAAAATTTGCTCAAAAGTAGATACAATTTTTAATTGCAATTACACTGGCAATCGTTTGTAACGACAGAAATATTTTCCCATAAGATAAACAGAATACTTGAAATTGTAATGTAGCAACATAATTCTCTTTTCCCCTTAAAGATCGTTATAAATGATTGTCAGTGTACAAATGATTCATAGCTATATTTAGCTTAGAACATCTAGGGAAAATGAGTAGTAAAATAAAATTGGCAATTGTTTTTGTAAAGCAATCTCATTCTTAAATTATTATCAGTTTAATATTAACAAATTTAATATTTATTAAAATAAAAATAAAATTTTAGATGATTTGTGATCCCTTATAATAACCCACAATAACAACTACAGAAATAAAATTGTTTAAAAGAATGCATATATATAAAAAATTTAAAGATTGTAAAAAAAAATTATATAGATGGATGATTTGTTTTAAAGCTGTTCAGAATTTTGAAGATTGATTTTATTTTGTTATTACTATTATTATTTTATTTTTATTTTTTTGCCATGATGATAATAACATGATATGTAATTTAAGAATTCCTTGTTTCCGAAGATGAGCTTTAAAATGTATGTAATAATTTGCATAGGTTTCAACAATGTGTATTAGGTTTTAGGTAGGCGTCAATATTTTCCACACACCTCGATCAGTGTGGCTAATGGCGAACCTATTGTAAAATCTTAGTTCCTTAACCGCTTGAAGGAATAACATTTAATTATGTATATTTAACTAAATATAACATTTGTAAGCATGTTGCTTGCTGAAGCTATGTTAAAATATTGAATTTTGGACATATTTTAAATGGCATTCACTATATTTATAAGTATTAAATATATATTTAGAAATAAAGCTGTAAAAATTCCTTTTAAGGAATGTATAGTTTTAAATATTATACATGTTTATTTATTTCATCTAATTTCAAGTTCAGATAAAGTTTCATTTTTTTTTTATATATATTTTTATCAAATAATATGACAAAATAGTTTGATGTAAATAATAAAGGTTTAAATTAAGCCTTTTAACCCTTTTTGAGTTTCATTTTTTTTTTTTTTTTTTTTTTTTGTGTGTACATTGAAATGATTTGTGTTAATGAAAAAAGTGTTATGAAAATGGTCAATATTGAGAGTTGTAGATAAAGAGTTGAAAAAAAGTTTATTTTTAACATCTCTGCAGGTTTATTTTATTATAAGATTCTAATAACTACATTGGCTTGTTTTATTTTTAATGGGTAGGTATTTCTTAGGTTAGAGTTATGGATGTGCATTTCGGCCGAAAAATCAAACACATTAAATGTTATTTGAGTTGTTACATTGGCTTTTGCTACATATACTACGTTCACACACGGTTCTGAAAACGATCCGCTAGTTCAAAACGCTGTATGAATGGCGATCGACGGATCGTATCGGTTTGGATCCACTCCACCAAAAATATGTGATCGGAACGGGGAACCGAATCTCAAAACGCTCGTGTGAACAGGTCATGGAGGGGATCGAGATATCAGGTTATTTTACTATTTTCCACTTTTCAAGTTCTTTACTTTCGTGAGCTTCCGTTTCTTTTTTTAAACTGCAAAAACGTTGTTAAACAAAAGTTAAAACTACAAAGAACCTGTAAAAACTTTTAATAACTTGTAAATAAAAATGTAAAAATACACGGACTTATTAGGTAACAAGAAAGAAGGTTTTACTCGTGACGTCACCGTTATGAAATATCGAAAACAAACATTTCAATCACCTGTATTTTTTGTTGTATGAACGCGAATCGTTTTCAAAACGAATTGGATCCGAAACACTCTCAAAACGATGTGTGAACGTAGTAATAGTTGGTAAACCCAAAAACAGGTCCACCATGCTTTCATCTTAACCATGTGTTCTGACAACTATTGTTCTAATTATATATAAATGTTGCTAAAGGTCGACCAAGAAGTCATTAACACGGGAAAAACTGAAAGCTTAGCTTTGGTTAAAGTCGAAACTTCCGGGTATTGCCGAAGTCAGTATAGTCGGGTGAATAACAACAGGAAGGTTTCTAATCTAATAGGTTTCCTGTTTGTTTATTTTTATACAGTACGAAGTTATTGGTCACAACTGTCCTAAACGATTTTTGTACGATCCACAAATCCACGGAATGATGCAAATAACGGGATTGGAAATCAAAAGTAACAAATCAAACTCAGAAATAAAGAGGAATGATCAATAAATAATAATATAAAGATATTATTGTAAAGTAGAAGTGATTTCTTATTAGGTTCAGTGTTGCCTGTAGCAAAAAATATAGAATTAATAACCGAAGAACAACACTGTGTTTTTTGACAGTGGTCTATTTTATTAAAAACTGACTGTACATGACGACACTAGCGCACTCCTCAGATTTCCATGACTTCTTGGTCAACCTTTAGTGGCATTCTAAAATACTCAAAAGAAAATTCATTCCCTGAAAGGTCTTAGGTTCAGCAGTAATAACTTTAATAAAGGACGAACTTTTAAGAAAATATAAATTATCTACGGCTTTCATCTTCGCTTGTAGACACAAGCAAACTAAAAGTCAGAATTCTTCATACACTGTAACAACTATGTTCTGATGACAAAATCGGATCTATTGGGCTGACAAATTTTTGTCCGAATACACGTCAACTGTAACCATTCTCTTAATTTTACCTAAAATAACTGATAACGGTACACCAACTAACATCTTCAAAAGAACAAAATCAATACTACATTTACTACATTATAGAGACTCTTATGTCAAATCATTATATTCAAAAGACTAAATTAAACATTTTATTTATACCTGTTCACACATTTATGTGGCATAATTTAATCCGAATGTTTGACGTAAATGTGATATCTTCTAAACCTATGTGAGTGTAAATAAAAAAAATCAGCACTATATAGTACAAGTAAATTTTCGCCTCTTAACTCTTTTTTTGAAATTTTTAAAAATAATTGCATGAGATAAAAGGTAAAATACCAAATTTTTATCTTTATTGAACAAGCTTCTGTAAGCAGATACTAATAATGTTATTTTGTCAACTAGGTCTGTCTGTAGAATTGATTTGGAATGTCTGTTTATCTAATCTTAGATGCTGTATCCTTACATGTTGTTTATTGTTTTTCTGAAGTTGAATTGATTTCTCTAAAGTCACGATTATCTCTAAGGAAGTCATAGTAATTATTAAAACTTAATTTTCATTAGTTCGTACTTTGCTTAATCAGTGAACCCCTGAACTCTCTCATCTTGAGCTTAGTCCACCCCGGGACTCAATGTTGCGGGGGCTCTTATTCAGTTTTCAGAGAATCTAGCTTCGATGGACTCAAATATTTTATCTTGTAAACCTGCAATATGTTCCGGGACATGGGGACTTGTGGCTCAGGCAAATTCAGCCCCATAACAATGACACATAACATTGAGTCCCAGTTTGGACTAAGCTTTTAATATATCTCTAAAAACAATACATCCAATATAATATAGCTTCTCTCATTCACAGGTTATCAGAATTGAGTGACAAGATAAGATATTACCCTCTCTTTAACCATTCTATAATTTAAATAAGTGAACAAAAAAAAACAAAAAAAAAAATTAAATTAAATTAAAAAAAATAGGATTTGGCAATGTTTGTTTTAAAAATATTTCAAGCTAGGATTCGATGCTCGGATATTTTACAGAAGGCTAATTAATGGCTAAAAATTTGGTATACTTTATTTCCCCTACTGATTTTGGTTTCTTTAATAATCATATTTTTAATTTAATTTCTAATATATGTAGGGAATAAATAATTGAGAAAAGGTCATTTTCAGGGAGGTAAATTACAATAAATACAGTTATCCCTTGATATCAACAGGAGTTAAGTTCCACAGTGTTCTATGGATAACTGAGGATGAAGTGTTTTTTCGGATGATTCTTGAGCTTAAAGGAATCTTTTTCCTTAAGAAGAAGATCTATGTCTTGAAGGATGTACCTCCCGAAGTTTCGCTCCTAATGCTAGAAGTATCTTCAGTTGTGTTTATGTTGTCCTAGGTTTAAGGCAGGTGTGCAGTTAGCACCTGAAGAGACCTGAGTTTGTACATAAACTCTTAAGCTAAGGACACCATGAACATCACTGAAGATGCTTCTAGCAGTAGGAGCAAATCTTCGGGACATACACCCTTCGGTATTCAGTCTCCACCAAAAGACCTACAACTTCATTATTATCGTAACCACGGAAGCCTATCAACACTAATCTTTTTCCTCTGATTCTCTCTAGTCTAACATCCCTGGTTTACTAACACACTTTACTGTGAATTATGAGGAATTACTTTATTTTTCTTTTCTTAATTTATATTCTTCTTTTAATTTTAATTAACATTTCTACTTTTTTTAATTTAAAAAAAAAAAAAAAAATACATATTTTTAAACATCAAACCTTGTGCATGTAGTTTTTTTTGTTTTTTTTCTTTCTTTCTTTAAAATATATGTGAAAAAATAAAGAA
>KZ651212.1:618118-630241 GCA_001010745.2 Gerris buenoi
ATTAAATATATAATTAAGAAAATTTGGAGAAAAAAAAACAAAATATTAATATTAAAGGTAGAAGAATATTATTATTAAGTTGTATTAGATTATTATATAGCCTAAAAATATCAAGCAAATAAGAAAGATATTTAACATTTCTTTTTTTTCTTCTTTTTTTTTATAAAATATTGAATTGAATTATAAAAATTAGATAATATTATCATTTAGTATAACGGAGTTTTTTTAGTAAAGCATCTTGTTCTTTTCAATTGTAGTCTAATGTCGAAATGTATTTTTTTTTAAACAATTTTGACGTTGTACTAATGTTTACGGTAACAAAGAAAATTAAAAATAAATAAGAAAAAAAATGTAGGGTCTTTTCCAGGATTAATTGAAATGTGTATAAACCATAATTAAGCTATTAGACAATAAACATATTAAATGTTTTTATTATTATCATTAAAAGAATTGCAACATTTATTTGGGTTGAAATGTTTACGTAATTACACATAATTTGTTTCTAGCTGTGAAAAGAAAAGAAAATCAAGAAATTATCTCTTGCAATTTTAAGTATTTTCAATTCAAAAACTTAAAGATTCTACAATATGCATACTGCACATTTTAATTAAAATGAAGGACGTGATAAAACTCCTTTTTTTTGGTTTTCTGATGAAACCTATCAGCAATAGGTTTATCGAAGAGTCAAAGTCAAAAGGATTCTACATTAATTAGCTAACGAAGTAATTTATCAATTGTCACAAACACCAGACTTGTAATCTCTTATTTTTCAGTTGGAAAACAATTAAATTTTAATTATCTACTAAACTTAACCCAATATACAATTGAGCAATAGGGATTAACGTAGTCGACATTTTCATATAACCACTGAGTCGGGCATATGTAATTAGATTCCCTGATAGATGAGATGTGTTTCATGCTAAATAATAACAACAGTTATGTAAAGTGGCTAATCCCACATACTTTTAATAATCTAATGATGTAGTAATGGTGACATAAAATACTAAATGACAATTCTTTAGATTATTACTCCCCTTATAAAAAAAAACAAAGAGGAGTAACAATCTAAAAGGTGTGTGGATTGTTCTTCTTTAGACTGTTACTCCCCTTATAAAAACAGAAGTGTGATATTCCTTTGTCCCAAAAAACATTAGATTAAACATCCTTTTGTCTTAATAGTTATTCGACCAGTCTTTTATAGTCTAAAACAACTCAGGGGAGTAACGATCTAAAGAAATACCTTCTAATTTGTATTATTCTTTTTATTCTATTACATCTTAATGTATCATCATAAATGGCTTATTTTATATTTAATCATTCTGGTTGGAACCCTTTTTAATTATTTATTTAAATTATTCTTATATTAATATATTTATTTAAGCAATATATAAGTTTATACTATTTTTTCCTAAGCAACAATTTTTTTTGTAAAAAGAAGAAAAATCTCTTGATTTAATTTAATGATCTAATTTTTAGTGTAATTTATGTAAATATATTAAAATAGTTTTGTATTATTTTTTGTTTTAATTCTAAGGGATACTCAGTGTACATATAATATATATTTTGCATGTAATAAAATGACTTTTTAAGGAATTGGACAGATTATAACTTTTTTCTTTTATTTTATTCTTTGTATTTTTCCCCTTTTTATATGAATGAGCTTAATTGTCAACATACATAGATTAAATATTATATTTTGAACTGAACTCAGGTTGTTAATATATTATACTTTTTTTTCTTTATTTGGTTTATCGATTTTAAATTATGTGGCTATTTCCAGTTTGAGCCCAAGCTCAAGTGACGGGAATATAGAAACGGGCTGGATAATACTGAGAATGATAATAATAAATGGTATTTAAATAATGCACATTTACCTGGGGGAGAAGTAGGAGGTCCGGAGATTCAGTGGCCACTAGAGCAGATGGTTGCTTCCGGGTAAGTCGGCAAACGTGTGGTGTTAATGGGTTCTGAAAGGTGACCAGTTGGTACAGTTCTTAACGTGCGACTAAAAAACTTGCACCCGACATCATACATTTATTTTCCGGGTTGATATGGTGATATACAGTGTACATGTATAATAACTAGTAGTTCTGTGAACAGTAGACCTCGCTCGTTAAAATAACAAATCCAGGTTTGAACTTACGTTTATAAAAACTATTTATCGTTTAAAAGGGTCTGAAACGTGGCTTTTTTAGATAAACATTTGTACCTTTTTAAAGTACGTTTTAAGGGCTATCCAACGATACCAAACATGGCCGGCTTGCTACCAGTTTTACCTTTTCTTAAACAGAAGTACACCACTTTGTACCCTTCATGTACCCGGTATAGTAATAAATGTCAGGTATTCCTTTCACGCACTCTTTACTACTATAAAGTACTAAATACCATTTGAGTTTCAGCCCGATCGTATNATAAAAAACATTTTTTTTTGTAGTTTTTCGATGATTTCTCATATTTGCCGAGGGAAATTTTGTTGGACAACTTCAGATTCGTGTTCAGCACCCCAAAAAACATAAAATAAGCCACTAACAACAATTACACCAAAACTTTCCACTTCAAACTACCATTTGACTGGACTATATATGATAATTAACCAGTTTATATGATAATCTGCCCAGGGAAATTTGTGAATTCAAAATACCATTAATATTATAATTCTCAGCATAAGAATCCACCACTCTATGAATAAAAGTCGCTCCTTAATTTTTTTTAGGATTTTATGGCTGATTGCAAAATCAAGTTTAGTTTTCAGCCCTTATTCCAGAAGCTAATAATAAGGCAATATAGAGTGTCATATATTTTTAAAATACCTAAAACAGGCACTGCAGGGCCTAAAGCATAGAAAGAAAGGGTGTTTAAAAATTGGCTCTTTAAGCCTGACAAAATATGAGCCATTTATTGGCCATATAACATGTAGAAAGTTGAAAAATAATCCAATAAATTAAAATGTCTACACGCGGTTAATTTTATTGTGCTATTATTGAATATAATATATTTTATTGATACATTTATTTATGCTATTTATCATTACTTATAATTTTTTGGGCAATTTTTGTCTATTTTCAAGAATATTCATCAATACTTTTTGGCAAAATTGAACTTTTTCCCATGGGATGCTATATTCTGGACAAAAAGAGGAAAAAAACTAGTATTACTATAGCTAGCCAATTCTCATGGTTTTTAATGTTTAGTAGTTTTAATGGATTTTATAGAGCATACAAATAATAATATGTAAAAGCAGTGAAACATGGCTTCTTATGTAGGCTTGAAAAGCTGAATTTGAATCAAATTAGTTCTCATTCTGGAGTGCCTGCTATGAGACTACAAAATTTTTTTAGAAAGCTCTAAATACTACTTAGATTGATAACAGCCTCCTTAGCGTGGGCTATGAATGCTTGTCCACCACCAAGAAAAGACTATCAGGGGCCAAGTGCAATGAAAGAAATTGTTTTTCTGATTCGCCTTATTGATTGATGATCGTTAGATTTTTTTTCTTTAAAATAACTATAACCTGAATTGCTTTTTTCATTTCCTCTTCTTCTATTAACTCACCCACATTAATAGAAGACAGACTTGTAGCTTGTATTATTAGGGATATAAAATGTTAGTTTGGAATGTATAACATAAATGAATTGGTAGCTTTCCAATTTGTTATACAGCATTTTGATACACATCTGCAGTATCCAGTCAAATTAATAATTATATTTATCTTTTTACAGAGTGCATTCAAACACCTGACATTTATTAATCAACTGAACAAATTTATGACACAATGCATAGATTCAAACTTGTAAATCCACAAATACAAAATATTGCTACCATAACATTGAAGAATTAAACGGATGTAGAAGAAGGGGCAGCATGTGATCCTATTAGAAAGTTTACTAATTCTTTGACAAAATCATTTTTCCTTACTTGTTTTTTGGATTTTGATGGGTAAGTCAAAATTTGTCAATGTCTTTTTGTTTCCTCTTTATGACAAGTAGCAGCTCAAAATTTGAATTTATAATTATGTGTTATATTTAAGAATTATTTTCGCATGTCTAAGATTGATATACATAGCTCTTGATCTTTATTATTAATCTTGAGTCTTAGTGAGTACATATATTTCCATTCTTCTCATGTTATTAATTGAAAAGAAAAACAATTAAAATGTCTAAATTTTTTTATTTGAGTGAAACAATAATATAAATTTTGAAGTTTTTTTTTTATCATTCTATTTGGGTTTTTTTATTTTAAGTTCATTTTAAATTTGTTTTTATGTAAAAAGTAAAAACTATAGTAACGTTACAGTTTTTGTATGAAGGTAATTACAGATTCAATTTTCGTATAAGATACACTAGTTAGTAATACACATATCAATACCTCTCATATAATATTATTTTTAGGTAAAGTATACAGAAATTTACTATCTTCAAAATGATGGATTCACAATTAAAGGATGTAGTATAAAAAGAACATTCATTTAGAAAATGTGTCCTTATTCATGGTTTTATTACTGAGTAAATAAATTAACACATCTAAGGATTAATCAAACTAGGCCTGAGTGAAATTAGAGGATTAATAATTCCTAGTTCCTGGTAGTCTACCACATCTTAAACCTTACTCCTTCACATCCCCACAAATTATTCTTAGTCTGTCAAAAAACATCAAGCATTGTACAAAAAAAAAATCATCTAGCTGACGATGGGGCTACTTAGTTATTACTAAAGTTGAAACCGGTGTTGTATAAATTCTTGTTGTCAGGCAATTAACTAATTATAGTCCAGGAGGTAGCTTGTAAAAAAGTATCTGTCTAAATATCAAGCTAGAATTAAGTATGTATATAAGTTAATCTTTTAGTGCCTTTTAAGAATATGTGGTCGGCTAAGTTCGTCTGTGGGACAAAGCTTGGCAATGGGCAATTAAAAAAAAAAATGCTTGCATACGAGTCTGCAAGACAGTGAGACATTTCATGTAACATGTAATTTTGTGTATAATGACTTTACAATTATAATGAGGAAGCCAAGGGAGAATAAAGAACGAGGGAGAAAAAACAGTGTGACAGATCAGGAAGGCTTTGAGACGTACTCTACTCGGAGATCAAAACTGAACTATAGGGCTGGAGTGGGGGAGACCTGAAAGTAGCCGAACTACATGTCGCGTCGTCAGTTACCATCGAGTCAGTTTTTTTCCTCTAGCCTAGTGCAACGTTTAGTCCAGCTAGGACTACCTCCTGCGAGTACCTACTGCCCTGGTACCAGTGGAACTTTTCGGCTCAGTGAAGCGCGGTAGGGGAGGCCCCTACAGCTGGAGACTGGATTGCAGACCTCCTACAGCTTTCTAACTCTCTGTTACACGTTTCTGAGTTTTTAAGTAACATAACGCTTTTTGAGTTATGTTCCATAGCCTAAACATGAAATGTCAAAAAAAAACTAATGGGGAGCAGCGGGCATGTCCCATCCATTATGGTGCACTTATGTGATTTTCATTATCCTGAGTACAAAATTAGTTATCAGACCGAAAATCAAAAGTCTTTCAGTGGTAATTTCGTTGTCTTGCAGAATTTCAGCAATGCTGTTCAGTATTTGGAGTCGTTATTGAAATCTATCAAGTTGCAGGCTGTCACAGAGGATGTGGTACAAAGTCATTTCTTGGCCTTATAATAATGTTATGTATTTAAGTCACAATTTGTACTAGAATCGTTTAATGCCGTTGCCAAATGCATATGTCTAAAAAGTTTATAAATTATTGATTGAGGTCGAAAAGAACAAACCTAGGTTTGTACAATTTTTTTTTTTAATTTTTTTCATTGGATTTAAAAATGTATAATTTATACTTAGCTAGCTACATTATTGGTGTCACTGTGTTTCTTATTTTCTACTGGCCTGCAAGATACTACTGTCTGTTTAATACTATCCTCTGTGAAATTGAGAAGTTTGACACCTTTAACCTAGACAAACAAAAACCACAGATTCTGCAGATCGTGATTCCTGAAAATCACAGATTCCGCAGATCGTGATTCCTGCACTCTAACATCCTAAAGGCGGGGACACACTAGAGCATTTGCCCCGAATGAGCATGCATTCGCCCCAATCTGCTTAGAAATGGACTGGGCGAGCCAAACGGGAATGCATGCTCATTCAGGGTGAATGCTCAAGTGTGTCACCACCCTAATAAACTCGACTTCTTGAAGTAATTTCATTTCTTCCTAGTATCAATTCAGTGTTTTTTCTTCGTAATAGCATAATAATTTAAATTAAGAAAATATCTTTTTGGTACTTCTTTTGATTGTTATTCCCTATGATTTTTTAAAAATATAAATGAATAATATAATTATTATTTATACATCCCTTTGTTTAAATAATTATTAAGTAAGACAAAGGGATGCTTAGTCCAATTTACATAAGGACTGTATAACACTTTGTGTTGTATAAGGGTGAGTGACATTCTAAAGAAGTACATTCTGTGCACCTTCTTTAGATTTCTTCTCCAATCTGTTTTTTAAAAGTGGAACAGTCTAAATAAGTGCCATTTTTTTTTAAATAAGATTAATAAAGACTTGAATCTAAATGTGAATTTTACAAATGGTTGCAGAAAAAAATTGGAAAAGGTCAGAAGAAGGTGGCCAGGAGTTTTTCAAGCAGTGATTGTAATATTGAGTGGCCGAATTCTTGTAAAAATAATCGAAGGAAAAGCGATTCTCAGATAAATTTATTTAAACAATTGAGTCTAGCGTTTCATCCAACCTTAACACCTTATTCAAGACAGGATCGTAACGTAAGGGTAAACATTTCTACACTTACATCTGCAATAAGATTTTGTTTTAAATAACAAAAGATTTTTATTTTAAATCAAATTATAATTATTATTAACTACGGGAAACAGTCAGAGAAAAAACAAGCTCCAGCGCCGGGGTTTGAACCCGGGCCTCTGTGGGGAGCCAACAAGAGCACAGGATTTTAAAATCTTGAGCTCTGATTGGCTCCCTACCCCATTTTTTAACTTTCCTGAGCTACTAATGCACTGAGACTCATTTGGCACAAATTGTAGTTACTATATTGTATCTGAAGCCATCCTTACTTTGAGTGGAGTGGAAGGCTTGATAACTGACCTCCAGTAGAATTTTATTTACTAGATCTACTTTTGTACATAATACCCGCACATATTGTGTGGCTATAATTAAATTTTTGCCACATAAACCTAATTTACTCGTAAATCAGTACCAGTCTTACTATACATCTTCTTTTTTTGAGGGTGAACAATTGCTTAGGACTACTAATGGGCTATGAAATAAAATAAAAAAGAATGGAAAAAGCTAGGAGAGAGTGGATGTATAGCTGTACTAATGCACTCTAAAGGGCTAATTAGTTAAAAAGGGTCTGGTGGGCCTGGGATTAAAAAAATAGATAAAAGTGTAGTTAGAAGAGCACGTTCTCGGAGTTTGGTCCACTTCCTTGACCCGACCAACACCACGTTCCCAGGACGTGGTTCGTCATCAACGTGTTCAAATAAAAATTACTTTAATTCCCAAGCTAAACAGCTTGATATTGATGTCTAAACAATTTCATTGTTGTTATCGACATGTAATTATTAGTAATTAAATTACAATAATAATTTGAAAGATAAAACTATTAGTTACATGGTTTCTTTTGTTATTCCAGGTAAAAAGTGCAACAAGCAAGAAAATGTCTGCAAAAGGAGTAAGTTTCAAAATTATTTTTTTGGTCAAATGATATTTTTTCTTTGAATCAGATTTTGTTCAATTTGATTTGTTTTTTTCAAGTTGATTTTGTTCATATTGAAACACATTTTGTTCAAATTTTCATTTGAAACACTATGAATGAAAGTATCAAGATATCCTGATGGGCACTNCTCGGCTATCACTGAATCATGAGTGGAACGAGATGGGGTTCGATTCCTCGGCGTGACACTCTGATTTATATGGCTCACTATTGATCACATCATACTCGCTTCGGCGGTACAATGTACATATGTATGATGTGTGAAGTGGCTGCAACTCTCTACCGCGGGGCCTAAAAATGGCCAAATTGCAAGGTTCGAACAAGTGGTTTGTCCTACCAACTACTAAGTAACGACTACTAGACTACTACTACTACTACCCACTTTTTTATTTTAAAAATATAGTTACAAAAGTGTGACATATTTGACCCAAAGTAAATTAGACTAATTAAAAACTGTTTTGTTTTAATAGTTATTAACATGACCCATCCTTCTTGGTGGGTAAAAAAGTAAAAGAGACGCCTCCATAGCCCCCTTGAACTTTTTCCTAAATAGTTTAATAGTCCTAAATAGTTTTCCTAGTGATTTTAACTGAAAAAAGGTTTATTGACTCAACTGTTACTTAATAATTTTAATTTTTATCCATATTTCATTAAAATTTAATAATTTTTCAATAATGTAATATTATTTACATACATATTTTAAATTTTTACAGGGACCATCAAGACCTAAGGCTGAGCCTTCCACTAGAATAAGTAAGCTGCTTTCTTGTAATAATTACCTCAAATACAACAATTTCTATTTTATAATTTGTTTTATTTACAAATAAATAATTTCAATATTGATTGGTGAATATAGAATATTTGTTAAATGTTCATTATAACTATTATAATGCATTTTGTTTCTAGTTTCAGAAAAAACGGTATGCTCTAATATGAATATTCTAAGCATAATTAACGTATGTAGATTATCAAGGGCAATTTAAATGATATTGTGAGTGCATAATTGATAATTTAAGAAAAAACCTAGTAAGTATCAGTTAATTTGTTAAAATTTAACACTTTTTATAATTTTTTTCAATAATAGTCTTGATATTGTGACCTTTTTTTTTTTAAACAAATCCATTTTTTCTAGTTTTCAGAGTTTCCGTTAGCAGATTCGGCAGTGCTTAATGAAATAAGAGATGCAGAACAGACAGCAAAACAGGCTGCCTGTCAAATCGCTGAAATGCGAGACCAAATTCAAGCACTTACTCAGGTTTGTTAAAGTTACATGCATTAACAGTGAAATAGTTTTTGTAACCAATTTAATAATGTTCAAACTAAATGTTGAAGAGTAAAGCAGAAGAATTAGACGTGCTGAAGCCCTTGAATTGTGTTGATTTCTTATTGTATAATTATTTAATAATTTAGTATAGACATTTTCTTTGGTTCCTTTAATACAAGCGTAATTTTTCAGTGTATCAATCATATTCATTTTTTTAAAGTAATAATTACATACTTAGACTATACCCCCCTTCTCCTTCCCCGGTCATAACTTCTACTTTTACCCCCCAAACCTCTAAAAAAAACCCAACCATATTTGTATGATAATGATAACAAAATTTACGCATTCTTATAGTTATGCATATTTATGGATTCGTTAGCTTGTTAATAAAATATTCCATAAAATTATTCCTACCACTGCTATTAAAAGCATCTTGAATCATTTGCTACATCACTAATTAAATTATTTTTTCTAATGTAAACAGAAAGATGAGTTGACACCAGCCGAAATGGAAGAGTTGCAAAAGAAACAACGGGACATTGTCTGTAAATTAACAGAATTCGAAGATGTCACTAAGAAAATTCAAGAGCTGGTTGGATTAGCCTCTATAACATGTAAAGATCTTCCAGGAGGAAATAATGCTAACTCGCCATGCAGTCCTAGAGCACCTTCAAGGGCAGCTCCTGACGCTTTACCCGATCTACCGAGGGTTATTATACCTCCATTTGGAGGAATGCTTCCAGCGCAGGTATCACATCGATTTCATGAGATTTGCTTCATTTAAAAGCATTAATATCAATACTTCTTCATTTATAGTTCAGCCATTCTCACATGGGATAAATGGTCAATTTGGTATGTCCAACAGGTGGCTCAGGTGATGGTTTGTGAGCAAGTAGCCATACAACAAGTTGAAGGTGGAGGTGGAGGAGGTTGGTTTCAGACAGCAGGTTGTGGTCAGGGCCAGGGACAACCAACAGGAGGGCAAACTGGTTGCAATGGAAATAATCAACAGCAACCCGGCTGCTGCCAGGATAACCCTGGGTTCAATCCTGCACAAAACAACCCTCAAAGCAATTGTCCTGAACAGTCACAAGATCCTAACATGGTATCGATTTATATTTTGTACATTAAAAAGTGCTTCTGTTTTATTATTGCACTTCAACAAAATAAACTGATAAAATTATAAGTGAAGTCAAATTGAGGATTATAACCAAAGTTAGTACTTTACAATTATAAGTGTTAATTCTCGGTTTAGTTCTGTTGCCGTGAATATTTGGCTCTCTAGATTTGTAGGATAAGATTTAAAGCTTGGATTCGGGAATATGTATCAGTTACGACAGAGAAGAATCATTCTCCCGTATAGCTCAGATGGTAAGAGCACCTGTACGGTAAACAGAGGTCCCGTGGTTCGATTCCCGGTGCGGGGGTGTATTTTTCTCTGTATGTCTCCCGTAGTTATTGATAATTGTAATTTGGATTATTCAAAGTTAGTAAGTTATATTATGTAGGGGTACTTACCGTCGATACTTGATCAATCTGAGGATCACAAACAGTGAATCTCAGAGCGAGCAAGTATTAACGTTAAGTACCATTTCATGTAATAAAATTATAGTAAAATCTAGCATATAATACACACTAGTGTATAATATTAGACCGAAATATTTAAAAAAAAAAATCAAAAATTCGCAAATACATATTACACACCTAAAATTTGGGGATAATTTTTTAATAGTGGACTTTGTACATAACATTCCATTTTTGTATTATCTAGGTATTTAAAAGAGGAAAAACTAAAACAATTTATACTTAAATTTAGCAGGTATTCATTAGTTTTTCAGTGTCACTATAACACCATCTTGATAATAAAAGCAATATTTAAATAATGAAAATGCAGGTAGAAACACAAAAATGAATAAAAACAATTATTTCCTAAAACACAAGAACTGAAGGATGAACAATAACAAAACACAGGAAACAATGCCAGTAAATTATTTAGTAACTAGTATCAGTACAAATCTAATATTCTAATAAAAATTAAAGAACATTCTTCTACAAAATATTGATATCTTTAAGAGGAATAAGTAGGCGCACGCCTTTTTAGACAACATTAAAATAAAAATAGTTCTCGGGACTCTACATTTATTTATTTATTATTTTTAAAAAACTTGTTTTAATTCTGTTTAATTTACATTAAGATAAGTTAAACTCTAAAATTATAAATATTTTACAATTCAACGTTTAATAAGATTGTTAAAATTAACACACAATAATTAATTAAGCGGCTTCATTTGATAACTGAAGAGTGAAATAAAATAGAAATAATAAGATGAAATCAGGTGTGAAGAGTGAGTTCTTGAAATAAATATTTGTAAATAATGTAAATAAATATATGTAGTGAAGTAAGTAGTCGTAATAAAATTCACTTTTCAATTACATACCTATAATGGCAAAAAATCAAGTTGGAAAAATCAGTAGATAATTCTTTTTACCTCCAGCGGGGAGAAAAAGTGAACTTTTCTCCCTAGTTTACAGGGAGGAAAGTAGCTCATTGCACCCGGGCGGGTGGAACAAGGAGTAATGAGTAAACAAGGGAATCATGAACTCTCATGATTCCCTCCAGTGTTGCCCAAATGATAAGCACAAATAAATAAGCTTGGTGTTAATACACATTTCATTTATTAACTATTGTTTAATGTCTAAATCTATAATGTCATCTTCACACATATCCTTCACGACGTTTGTCATGATGACTCATCAGTAAAACAAACTAAAAGTTAAAAGAGAAATCATTATTTCTAAATGTAGATCTACTCATATGGATGATTATACATTAGTTTTCACGACTCAGCTACCAGCTGATCTCCCATTTAATCTTAGCATTGAAATTCAAATACTCTGCCAATTAATGTGGCACATAGCTTCCTCGCAAAGAAAAGATCAAATTAAGAAAAATACTTAAATATCAAAAAGTTGAAACCGCGTGGCACTGTTCCAGTAAATATTTAATAAAGTCGAATTTAAACATTTGTTGAAGAAACAAAGCCTCCAACAGGCACCAAAAGTTAGCGCATCTATAATTTATTTAATAAACGAATATAAAACTGCAACCAAATCGTAGAAACCTCTGTATAAACA
>KZ651212.1:636595-647704 GCA_001010745.2 Gerris buenoi
GCCATATTGGCCGCCATCTTGAAAAAATGAAGTGTGAAATTTTAGTAATTACATATTATTTTCCTCCTCTTAAAGGCCTTTAAAATGATGTATAACACATTATGCTCATTAAAACTATTTTTTTTAGTCGTCCGCCATATTGGCCGCCATCTTGAAAATATTTAGTGTGAAATTTCCAAAAACTATACAGTTGTCACAAATGCTGAGGTGCATCTTTGTGCCAAAATTCGTTGAAATTGGTCAATTTTTACTCCAGTTATCGTTGGACAAACAAACACACAAACACACAAACTTTTCAAATCCCAAGTCTCTGAAATAAAGAACTCACTACGCTCGTTCAAAAAGAAGTTGTGTTAAGTAGAGCTAACAGTTGGAAACTGATAGGAATGTGCATATGCATTTTGTTATAAAGTGTTTTATATTATTTTTGTAATTAAACTTTGTTAATTCGGAAATCCCACTAATCGAGACTACCCTCCCTGTGCCTGAATTCTTCTTGATTAACTGGGTCCTAATAACTTTTATTGGAAACCCTTTATAAAAAAAAAAAAAAAAAATGAATATGAAAGAAACAGTATTACTAAGGGATAAAAAAACCTTTACAAACGACAAGTAGAATACAAGTTATTTCAATACAAAAATTAAAATAATAATATCGCCTTTATGTTCTGTCAATCTGTGTGATCCGATTTCAACTTCGATTTGATGTAAACATAACAATGTATAAACACATAACCTGACGGATATATCAAAATCAATTTTGTTGTAATACATCACCAATAGATTAACGTTTAGTTATCTGTAACAAACTAAGGTACAGATTTAAGTTGACAGGCGTTGTGCATCTCATATCAATTTTTGATGTATGATTACATTAAAAAGGGGGTTTTAAAGGAACAGAATCGACCCGTGATCACTTACAAGAGCACTTTCAGGTGTTACATAACTACGAGTTTTATTAAAGTCCAGGTATTACGTTACATCATTGTCTTATCGTAAAAATCTAATTTCTAATTATCTATATAATAAAAAACATCAATTATCTCAGGTTGCTGAACTATCAGTTCTACGTGTAGAGGCTGATAAGTTCAGAGAGGAGAAAAAAATGCTGATTCTGAAGAAAGATGAAGATCAAGGTAAAATGGACGTTATGCTTACTCGCATCAAAGTTCTCGAAGAAGAAAAAGATAAGGTAAAATATAAATCATCAAATTTATTTTACTTATAATAGGGTTTATGAGAAATCTAGTCAATATGAAAGACAATTCCTTAGGTACTTATTTAGATTGTTACTCCCCTAGGTTGTTTTAGAATAAAAATGACTAACAAATTAACTATTAAGAAAAAAGGATATTTAGTCCAATGTACATTGGGACAAAGGAATATCCCACTAATAAGGAGAGTAACAGTCTAAAGAAGAACATTCCGTATACCTTCTTTAGATTGTTACTTCCCTCTGTTTTTATATTAAGGGGAGTAACAATCTACAGAAAAGCCATTCCTTAGATTAAGGGCCTGGTTAATGCAAAGGATACGGGTTTATTTCACCAATATGTGTTCCTCGTCTGTTTTTCTCCAAAGTGTGACAGCGAATCAGTATGAAAGAGGTGTAGTTCAAAAACCAAATAAAGTATTCACTCAAAATTAATTGTATTTGAAACAATTTGAATGGATTCATCTGCTCTAATGCAGCCTTCTTCAGGCTACATTAGAATTAAGATAAAAATACTTGTTTTGTCAAGAATAATTAGTTTTTCTTCTTTCACTGAATTTATCTCTATCCATAATCCATGGGCTTGTACTTTTTTAAAGTACAAGCATTTGCATTTTTAAAGTCCCTTCATAAACAACGGATTATCTGAAGAAGGCTGCATTAGAACAGCCAAAACCAGTCAAATTGTTTAAAGTACAAACAACTTTTATGTGAAAACATAATTTAGTTTTTGAATTACATCTCTTTCATGATGACCCAATAAACGATTCAAAAATACCTGACTCCCTAAGGGATAGAGCTCTTCAGTGTCCCTTTTCTCCACACTTTACTAAGAGTATGATATCATTTGTTAGTGACATGTAACTGCACTAAATAATGTTAAGACTAACCACATACTTTTAGAAAGATATTTAGTCTAAACTTAATAAAAATTTAGAACAAACCAAATAATAAATGAGTTTCCTGTTCTTTTACTTCAAACATTTTGGTTGTATGATTTATATTTAAATTCCTTTTAAGTGATATAACGTTTACTCTGGATTATCTCTACTTTTTTGTAATAACCGAGTAAAATATTAACAAACTAACTTACTAACGGTTTAACAGCCCATGGAAAGCCAATAGAACTGCCAAAAGCTATGGTTAGAGTGCTGTTTCATCTGCTGTATAAAACGGTTAGAAGACCCTTCACAAAAGTAGCAAAATACCCTTTTTTTTTACTTTACAGCTAAATTTTAACTTTCAATAACTAGTAATAGTAGGGGCTATTTATGTCTATTTGAAATCTTGCCAATTCACAGTGTGAAGGTAACAAGTTTGAAGATTCGATATTTTGATTTTGACATTATGGATTTTCATTTCGGTTTACCATATAATACACTTATCTTGAACCATGAAATTATAATGAGGCAATGTTAGTGATGAGCCATCTACAACTTCGTACTGAGTTAATCCAAAGAAATTCCCGAGAGAATTTACAGAAAGTTTTTAAATGTACTAAACTATTAAGCTGCACAAGTCTACAATTTTTAAGTAAGAATTATGAATTCATATTTTACGATTTTGATAGTATTCGTACTACGGAAAGATTAAATATTAATTTAAATCAAATTAAAACTAAGGGAAACAGACAGAGAAAAATAGACTCCGGCACCAGGATTTGAACCACGGGCATCTATATTTCCTGTATAGCGCTCTAACTGACTATGCTATGCAGGATAATGATTTTATCTGACGTTAATGATACCTTGTCCTGATTTTAAGCTTTTCAATTTTTCCACAAGTCTGAGAAGTCAACTTTAGGTTTATTCCAACCACACTTCAAACTGGTTTGGAACTGTCCAACGCATGCGCATCGGACACCACTTGAACGTTTTTTGCTGCTAATGCACATGCGTCGTACAGTTTGGAACTAGTTTGAAGTGTGGTTGGAACAAACCTATTAATGACTATAGAATTAGACTGAAAAATAACCTTATACTTAAAAGTTTACTCCTCAGACTTGTGGAAAAATTGAGAAGCTTAAAATCGGGACAAGGTATCACTAACGTCAGAGAAAATAATCCTGCGTAGCTTAGTTGGTTAGAGCGCTAAACTGGAAATATAGAGGCCCGTGGTTCAAATCCCGGCGCTGGAGTCTATTTTTCTCTGTCTGTTTCCCGCAGTAATAATAATTATAATTTGATGAAGGAATTATGGTAAATTACACAGCTAGTTAATAGAGTTTGGCTAAACTGAAGGAGATGATACGGTAGAGAATTGCTGACGGCACAATTTTGCTTGATTTACACACTTGAGATTATATTCCTTTGTCAAATAGTGCATTTGTATGATTTATACATTTGAAAAATTTTATGTATGAATTATTATGTCTCTTTGTCAACATATACTGTATTTGACACATTTACTGTTTGATAAAGGAATATAACCTCTCAAATATATAAATTAAACAAAGATGTGCCGCCGAGCGATTCTCAACCTTATGATCTCCTTCAGTTCAGCCCACATAACATCTACAATAATAAATTTAGATGTTATAATTTAAATGGCAGGCGTTATTAGTAAATAAAACCCACTTTACGAAAAAAACAAATATATTATATTAGCACTCTAAGTTATACAAATATCTTATAAGAAAAATTACATTGATTATCTAAAAGAAACTACAACGGTGATTCTAACTTCTTAGGTTCGTCAAAATCATCGAGAAAGGTTTCTTGCTTGACAGCAAGCATAGAATAAGCGAAAATACCCAGAACTCCAGCACCAAGAGATAAAGCAGTCATTAAATTGTTCCTTTTCATCCTCTTCAGTTTTTCCACTCTCTTTAAATTTTGAGCTTCGACGATTCTCATGTAATCTTTGATGTATACGTTGTGCTTATCACCGCCTTTGGTCAGGTCAACTTTTGGCATAACTTCTTCGTTAGACATTTTTATCTTTAAAAATGAATACTTCTTAACAACAGTTTTAAAATTGCGTAAATATTGTTGAATATATCTCAACACAACACTAAATTATAATATAATTTCATCATCCCGGGAACAAAACAAAAGGTTATTAAAGATTAGAAGGTTATGTTTGTGTTATAGAAATTAACAGCTGATATACAAGACAAGCATTTCTTCTTGAAGCCTAAACATAGATTTATGCATCAATTTATTATTTAAGTCCGTAGATAAAATCGAGGACCTATATAATTTCTTGTGCTTGTCCGTTCATCTAAACCAGTATCCAGTATCTCCAGTAAATGAAAGTAGCTTACTTAAAAATTTTGCAATTGTGTTAAATTTGTAATTACTCACACAGTAAAAATGTAGGGACGTCCAGGGGTTTAACATTTTTATTCTTGCGAAAATGCGTCACGGGGGGGGGGGGGGGAATTAAATGAAAGAGGACGTCCTGGGGGCAAAATATGTATTTGGTATCATTTTTGAACTAATTCTTCTTTGTGCCATGTGGTATTATACATTAAATTTTTTATCCATAAAGTTTAAATTCGAAAAACTGGCGTAACTGTTTGACCCAAACATAGGAAAAATAATGAGATGTTGAACATTTCATATGAGCATGCGTAATGCGCAAAAATGTGCTAAGCTAAATTTTTTCTGCTGAAGAGTAGCTACTGATATATCAGTGAGCTACTGTTATTTATAATGTAACATTTTTTTTTATGAGTATGAGTATTGTGTTTTTTACCGCCAATATTGAGTTTTTGGCGCCAAAATTTCACGCCATAAATGCCCCTCCTCCCCCCTATAACATCTAGTCCTAAAATTATAAAATGGCAAATAATTCACGCTAATACCTTATGGTGAGGGGCAGTGGCGTACCTAGGGGGGTACGGTCCGCACTGGGCGGCACATAATTTGGGGCGGCATTTTTTATATTTAGTATTAGTTGTAAAAAAACAACTTATTAACTTCATAAGTTTACTATTCGATTACTACGACTTATGAATTACTAAGTATAATTTCGAATATTAGGATTAGGGTTTAGAGTTAGGTACGGTGACGGGATCGTAAATTGCAGTAAATTTACAGCAGCATAAGCCCAATTTCAGCTCTCCAAAACTAATATTTTTCGAGATATGACACGTCAAAAATTTTCAATTATTTCAAAAAAATTAAAATTTTAATTTTTGCTTTCGTTTTGGGCTGAATATCGGCATAAAACCGTTAACCTATGAGAAAAGTCGTAAGAACTAAACTTGTAGTAAATTTAATCGGCTTCCTTTTACGTCCAATGGCTACTCTAATCGTCCAATAGTTACTGAGATATGACTCTTAGAAAATTAACAGTTTTTCCAAAAAAATTGAAATTTTAAATATTGCTCTTGTTTCGGGCCCAATATCGGCATAAAACCGCTTATCTACGAGAAAAGCCATAAGAAACGAAGTTTTAGTACATTTATTTGGCTTTCAGACAAGCAAAAAATGAAACCTGTAGACGAAATAGTTCTCCTGCAATCGTAAAAAAACAAAAAAAGCAAATTTTAAAAAACCACTACCAATAACAACTTTCGGGCATTTTATGAAAGAAAAATGTGTGGAATCATGTTTTAAGGTGGAAAAGTGTAATTAATTACATGTATTTACACTTCAAGTTTTAAGCAAACTAGAAAATAGTGATATGTTTACCCCTTCATAACTCCGTAATCCTTAACTTTAGCACATAAATGCATAAGTCCATTTCTGTTCAAAATTTTATGTAGATTAATTTTGTATATGACAATATTAGCGCTAAACCTAATAGTTTTCGAGATATTTGCGAAAAAAGATTAAAAATACCCTTTCACCCTCCTTTCCTCCCCCCCCCCCCCCTTACCAAACCTGACGCTGCAAGTCGTGCAACTTTTTTATCACTTACTACGAGGAGGGCATAGAACAATTTGGCGTGGGGTAGAATTTTTTTTTTTTTGGATGTTTAGGTTTGGAAAATTTTTGAGAAAATTTTACTGTACTATTGGTGGGGAACCTGCGACCTCTGAAGGTTTCTTGTGGTCGTAAAAAAGTATCTTGTTTAAATTTTTAGGGTTGCGTTTATAGGTATATCCATTTATGCGACCTCTTTTATTACTGCCTAATTTAAATATGACATCCAATGGTAAAAAATTTGCCACCTACAGTTTGTCTCAATTACAAGTATTTATTTATGTTTATTAATTTATAAAAAGTATATTGTGCTTTTTCCACTACTAATGCGTTTTTAGTGGCAAATTTCTCCAAAAAAATATGCCCTCCCTCACAATCACTTTATAGCGGTTAGTCCTAAAATTTGGAAATAATTCATGCAAATACCTTATGGTGGGGCGGTGAAAATTGGCCGCCATCTTGAAAATATTAAATTTGCAATCTGCCAAAAATGCTGTGATGTAACTGTGTGCCGAATTTTGTGCAAATGAGCCAATTTTTGCACTAGTTATAGCCTTACTCGAAAGTATTGTTTTGACAATAAGGGATATCATCTCTATAATGTTTAATCTTTTAATAAGTGTATAAATCTAGCGACATTGTACCATCACTGTAGATTAGCTCTTAATTCTGAGTCTTCATTCCAATTCAATCTCAAATAAATTCAGTTTTCTTCTTATTTATCTAAAAAAAAAAAAAAAAAAAAAAAAAAAAAAAAAAAAAAATACTACGTAATTACATTGCGAGGAAAAAACCTTGGTCCAGTTCGGTGCTCTAAGCAGTCTGCCCCCTAAATCCGCTGCTGGATATAAAATTATTCACTATCATAATCATACTTTTAAATAATGAAATGTCTAATTTGAATATATTTAATATGTTTAAGTGGTCTGGATCAAAAGACGTTATGCTTGACATAGAACAGCAGATGATCATGTTCAAACAAAAATATTTAGAGAAGCAGGAACTTGAAGATGAAATGAAACTCCTTATTAACGAGCAATCACTTCAACTCGATGACTACAGGAATAAGGTAACTTTACACAGAGTTAAAGCAATTTTGAACTTATTCTACTTATTATTCTATATTCATATGGTTTAATTAAACTCATATTGTAAAAATAAATGAAATTTTACTTTTACAGTATATCAAAGCTCAAGAAATAGTTGAAGGGCAAAGAAGAGATATGGATCTTATGCAGAAGAATCATCTTAGGTTTTCAGAACAGCTTACAAAAGAACTTAAATCCGCGAAAGTGAGTTATTAGCTAAAGAAATATTTGTAATTTAGTTTATTTTTATTATTATTATTATTTTTTTTTTTTTTTATTTCAAAGAAATATTGTAGCTAGTCCAGAGAGGGTTCAAGCCAGATTTGTTTAGGAATTATAAAAAACACATAAAAAATTGTTTTTCTTTATTGATTGGAAAAAAAAAAATTTAAGAGCACAAGTGGAAATTAGTATAAAATTAGTTTTGAATTTTAGTTCAGGAAGATGGCGACCATCATTTGCTTAACACGGTGTGAGTCTTAAAAAGAAGTGTTCGCTTAACATTTTTTTTTTCTTTTTTTTAATTTGTTCTTTCAAAGCCTGTGTTGTTGCTTATGAGTCTAAATCAGTAGCGTACACAGACTGAGATAGAGGTGGTCAGTCACTGACCACCTCCAATCACCACTGACCACCCCTAACCACCTCTGACCTGCTCTAACCACCACTAACCACCACTGACCACCTCTAACCACCACTGACCACCTCAAACCACCACTGACCACCTCTAACCACCACTGACCACCTCTAACCACCACTGACCACCTCTAACCGGCACTTTTATAGAAAAAGGCCCCCCTTTTCTTTTTAATCTAATACACTTTCTTACAACTTAATACACACTTTTTCAATATAAATGTGTGATATTCCTTTGTCCCAAAGCACATTGGACTGAATATCCCTTTGTCTTAATAGCTACTTAAGCTGAGGGATATAAACTCTTTTGTATAAAAAACAAAAAGGGGGGCCCTTTTCTATAAAAGTACCCTCTAACCACCACTTACCTCCTCTAACCACCACTGACCTCATCATCTAATCCCTTTAATTTTTTCAGGAGTTATTGTTAGACAGTTTTTAATTTATTTATATTACATAGACTTAGGAAAAAATAAACATAATATGACAATTACATTTGGAGTTGCCACAATTATTGATTTATTTTGTGCAGTGTTTTAATTTAAATAATCAATATTTTTAAACACATTATTTCTTTATATTTTCTCAGGAAGAATTTCAGAAAAGGTTGGAAGAACTTAGTAGGTTACCTGATATTCTGAAAACTACACAACAGAAACTTCAAGAGTCTCAGCAAATGAGGATTATCGCCGAGCAGAATGTTGAGCAGCTAACATCTACTGTAGAGGAACTCAAAGAAAAGGTAATATAATAATAAAAATTCATTTCTCTAAAAAAAGTATTTAAAAAAAAAAAAACTTACAATCTTAATAATTTTTTACAAATATAATTATTAAAAAAAAAAAAACAAAAAAACCAAACAGATTAAATAAAAACATTATTCAGTCTCAGTCTGAATTATTGAGAGACTTCAAAGGCGTTTAATGCTGACTTCAAGAGCTAAAAGAGCTGTAGGTACCTGTGTCAAAATAAACAATTTCTTAATATTAATGAAAAATCAATCCTACAGATTGTGCATAAACATCAATAGTGCAAATTTTTAATCATTATTGTATTTTTTTGTATTTAGGTGGAGATAATGCAAATGGAACTAGATAAATCAAATTTGGAATTAGCTGGTCAAAATAAAGAAAATGAAGATGACGGCAAATTGAAGTAAGTAAATGACATAACAAGGTCTTGATGTGTATCTTTTACATTAGTGTTTTCTCGGTTCAAGGAGGAACTAAGGGTGCGTTTGCAATCACTAACCGGTCGACCACCCATCATAAGTAGTTAGTGTCATAACGGATTCATAGGTTTTGTAAGGTTCTTAGCCTTCAAAAATTGAATTGCAACGGATCAAATGTGAAAGAGAGAACTATATTTACAATGTTTTTTTTTTGTATACTTGTCAAACTAGTAGTTGTTTGTAGTTCAGTTACTATAGTAATCAAAGAAAAAAAAGGATGGAGTATTATAACTATAATCCTCTAGTAAAAGCTTGTATGTATATAGATAGGGACGTACATCAAGACACTGTTGCCACCTGAATACCTAGAGCTTCATTATAATTCTAACCGCTGATGCCCACAAATTTTGATATAATCCTCTAGTTCTGGATACCAAGGATCTATTCCTTTTTTGTCTCCATTTAAACATCGTTTCTGGGGCCATTCTCTTCTTCTCCTACTATACAAAATAGAAATTTTGCACTATTATTAAGATTGATTGTATGTTATTTCAATCAGGCTAATTGTGAGCGAGTTAGAAGAAAGAGTATTGGAAGTGGAGAGGCAGTTAGAAGGAAAACGACAACATGTTGTAATGCTTGAGGGACAGATTGAATCCATGAGGGAAGAAGCAGCTAGAGCAGTCACAAGAACAAAAGAAAGATGTGACGTTGTACGTAGAGGCCTACAGAACCAGATATCTGATCTAGAACTCCAGCTAGCACAAGCTAGAGCTTCCGCAAGAGCTGCTCAGAAGGATAGAGATATGGTAAGATATATTTGTACTACTGAGTAAAACATGTAAAAATTTCCATAATTCCCAAAACTCTTTGAGGCCTGTAAGTGGAGATCTCCAGAAAAAAGTAGTGCCTGGGGGCCTTCAAGAGGAGATCTCCCTGATGTTTGTTTTTTCTTTATTTTTCCTCACTTAGAGACCTAGGATTGTTTACTAAATAATATTTAAGTAGGGCTTACTAGTATTTGACCAAGGTACTATGAACCTTCTAAAAGATTCTTATAGATAGAGCTATGGGCATCTAAAGGAAATAAGTGGGAAGAATTACAGTCTAGCATAAGGGTTGGGATATCGAAATAAAATAAACGATATTTTCAATAAATCCACATCGATACTAGCCAAAACATTGAAAAAAAAAAAAAAACTATAAACTATCTTCGACATATTGAAATATCGGCGTCAAGAACCTCCAATCCAATCTGACAACAAAAAAAAAGATGATTTTTTTCTAGAACCTTTATCTTTCTTCTGAGAGGGGTTATGTTCTAAAATCATATTTTTGATGTTTCTTCAGAACAACATATAAAATATCGATATTTCAACTATGAGGTCCTAACTCTAGTCTAGTTCTCACCTCCACGTGAACTTTTAGGCCTCACTATTTACATCTTCTACACTTATCGTCATAATAAAAAAGTTATTTTACTATCTACTTTTTTTAAAAAAAAAATTGTAACTATATAAGAGTAATTTTTGCTAAACAATATTTTTTCTAAAAAATTATGTATAGCTATATAAACACGTCTTTTAAAAATTTCAATATCTATATTTTATTTTAAACAACATTAAAAATATATTTATTATAACTAAAATAAAATGAATGTAAAATCTTAGGGCTTTGGGTGGACAATAAAAAGTATCAAAATCGCCCAAAAAGTGTAAAATATCTCCTGACGGAAATCTCAAATCACTTTTGCTGATGGCATATCTAAGTTTTAATTCTTTCATTTTAATAGTTTTTAACATGAAATAAGGAATTAAAAAATTAAAACAATAAATAACACGCATTTTATAAAAAAAAAAAAAAATAAATAAATTATAAAGGGCATTAATTTAACTAATAAATAAAAAACCTAATAACAAAAAAAATGTAAACCCCTTTCACCTAAAACAAAATTAAATCGAGTACAAAAGTACGTGTACAAAGTTTTTTCAAAAAATAAACACTTAAAATAGCTTTAATGTTTAAATCAAGGCATTTCAAATGATATACGACACAATAATAAAAACCATACAAGTAGTCACGCGACACGGCACTCGAGAAAAAGTTTACTCTTAAGTTCTCATCAAATAG
>KZ651212.1:653324-680060 GCA_001010745.2 Gerris buenoi
ATAAATAATAATATAATATATATATAAAAATTTCTAATAAAATACAATGAATATCTACAATTTTTTTTTAAAGCTCGGTTGTTTCCAATTTTTTGGAAGTGATGATTGGATTACCAATTTTCTCCATATGTTGGTAAAGATTTCTGTGATACGTCCCGTTTGCATTATTCGATCGATTCAAATCGTTCTGCTCCTTCACAGTTTTAGAGATGGGACATTCTTTTTTCAGCATGTTCGATTGACTGAAAAAAAAAAAAAATTATCCATCAATATAAATCATAAAATTTACGAGTTAAAAAAAAAAAATAAACTACTACAAAATAAAATAAGTCGGTGAAAAACTTACAAAAGAATTATATTAATGCCGAAGGAATATAGATAGGGTGTTATTAAAATATTTCTTTTAATTAAAGTAGTTACATAGCAAGTGACAAACTAACATCAAGTTTATTTTTCTACTAACTAATTTTGTATTCAGGGCTCAGGATCAAGAAATGAAAACTTATTGCTAATAAGTGTAGGGTCAAAACAGGGTAATAGAAGTGAAGATGGCTACTTCATAAACTGGCTATATTTCATCCCCAGAGGGATATCTACAAGGCTGATATATGCTGTAAAATTAAAATTTAAGCATTCTTGAAAAACAAAAATTTATTGAGAATAAACTTTTAAACCACATCAAACAAACATGCATTAGCATCACAGAATTAAACATAAAATTATTTTATATAGATAAAAATAAATAAAGCAAGCAAACAAAACGTTATAAAAATTAATTTGATAAGGTAACTGTCATTTAACTGTGTATAGAGTCACACTTATTAGCATCTATACTAACAGGGGACCACTATCTAATAATACTAGCCCATAAAAACCAACTTTTTATTTTAAATCCTTTATATTTTTGCATTTTAATTCTGAGGGGAAATTTTGGTATTAATCCATTTTAATTTTAAATAATTATTTAAAATTAATTAATTAGTAAATTTAATTAATTAATTAATTTGTTAGAATGCTTTTGTATTGGTAGTTAGTCTATGTGCCAAGTTTCAGCTCAATTGGATAAGTGAAAGAGAGTTAACTAGCCTTGCAAAAATTTTGATGTCAGGTACCCAGCCAGGCACAAAAGTGAAGTTAATATAAAGGATTAAATAAAAAGAAATTATTTATTTAAAGGTCTCAGATAGGGTGAAAATATGGGAAAAGGTTTAAGGTTTAGAAAAATGAAATGAGAATCATACAAATTGAAAATTAAGTTGCGTTATTGAGAATTCTAGATACAGTTCTTGAGAAAACCCCAAGGAAGGGTGGAAGTAACACAAAGTTTAGAATATGGAATAAGATTCTTGGTTTTTCAACTTTGCATTGTATTGAAAAACTTTGCTATAAAGGGGATTTATATTGCTATAAAAGGTACTCTCAACCCATCTTTCTACCGAGCCTTACTATTTTTTTCTAAATGTTAACAAATTAATTCTGTTATGAATGTAATATCTAATTTCAAACTAAATATTAATATTAACCAACCTGTTACAAGAAGAATCTCCATTCATATCTTCAGGAGAAGCTGTATTGCTGCTAACCACAGCATTTTCATCTAAAGAATCTCTTTCCGAAGTATGACTGAAAAGAAGAAGAAGAAAAAAAAAATATAAAATATATTGAATTAAATTTACCAACACAATAAATTATTATATAACTTCTTAATTATGTTGCTTAGACTTTCTCATAAAAAGGTTTTTAAAAATGATCTTGTTTTTATACACTGGTCTAAAATACCTCAATACAAAATTTGAAGAAACTCCAATATACAGGGTGTACCAGCTATTTCAAAACACCCATGTTTTTTTGTGTTTAAAGATAGAAAAAAAGTTAAAGTGTAAATTTTGACACTTTTCTTTATATCAAATGTTCATTTAAAACTTTTTTTTGACCTGAGATTTTATCTAGATCGACAACTCTCTTGTTTAAAATTAGAGAATATAGTTTTTTCTGAAAATATTTTTTTAAATAAAGACTGATGGTTCATCTAGCGTTTGAAATTTGACAAATTTATGTACATTTTGGAAAATATGATCTGTCATTATTACAATCACAGGCTCAGATTAATTAGCAGGTAATGAGTTTAATATCAAAACTATGAATCATTATGGCGCCTTAATAGAGGTTTCTTTTAGGTAAAAATAATGAAAAATATTCCTCATCAAAATAATTGACTCCCCTTACAAGGTAAATAGTTTAATTGTGTTTCAATTAATATTTTTTAAAAAATCAATTGATTTATTATTATTACTTATCTCAGACAATTTAAAGAGTAAATAGCTAGCAAAAAGAATAAAAAAATCACCTTAAAGAATCATCCTTATACCAGTCATTTTCATAAGCCTGCATCCACATTGGATTTGATCCCTCGACACTGTGTTTATTTGTGTTGGGAACACGAGAGGGTGTCCTCACAGACTCAGTTCCTCCTGAAGAAAAAAATAGTCAAATTAAACAAAATAGTCACAGAACATTTTATAAATAAAAAATATATAAGAAAAATAGTCTGCCGACTGATGTGGCACATAGCTTCCATTAATATAGTTTCCATTAAATAATATTATGCATTTACAAACCATTTTTGTCTAATTCATTTAATTTTCTTCCTCTTTTTACTTAAAATCTGTCAAAACTATTATGACTTCTTACAGAAATGAAAGTAAAATAGTAATAAAAGTCAAGTGAATAAAAGTATCAATTTAGTAACATTTAAAGAGCGAGGAAAGTTGAAATTAGTATGGCATAATTTACCAGGTTTTTATTTATCAAATAAAAACCATCAAATACTGGAGGCTTTTTCTAGAAAATTTCCTCAAGGAAATCCTCCTGTGTGGGAGCGAAGGTTTGGTACAGACTATGGATTTCTTTGACAATTTCCTCTTAACGTATGGCTGCCTTAGCAGACCTTGCAGAAGTCAATCAAATATTGTCTAATTAATCATTTAGGGGGAAATACATGGATTTACTTATTAAAGTTTAATAGTCCCGGAGAAAGCCTGCAAAAATGTGACTGAGTAACATCAAGCTAAAATTTTGTGTATAAGTAATGTTTTGGGGCTTTTTAAGAATATGTGGTCAGCTAAGTTCATCTGCGGGACATAGCTTAGCAATAAGAATTTGTAAAAAACAAACTGATGGTGAGCGGCCATGTCCCGCCCTTTTTGGTGGAGAATGCGATTTTAATAATCCTGAGTAAGAAATTAGTTGATGTTAGTTTGTCACTTGAAGGGTTAGTTATTCAAATATTACTCCAAATCAAAGTGGTTACCCATCAATTGACAAACTAATATTAATTTGATTTTTGGTTTACTAACAAATTATTTTATTAAGGATCGTGAAAAATCACATAGTGGCTATGTCCTGCAGACGAACTTAGCCGACCACATATTCTTAAAGGCACAAAAATATTTATTTATACACAAAATTCTAGCTTGATGTTAGGCGGACTATAAGCTACAGATTATTATTTTTTTTTTTTAATTTTAACTGTTGAAAAATATATTTCCAAGCTAATAATTCTCTTACCAAAAGCGGTAACTNTATAACTTCTTAATTATGTTGCTTAGACTTTCTCATAAAAAGGTTTTTAAAAATGATCTTGTTTTTATACACTGGTCTAAAATACCTCAATACAAAATTTGAAGAAACTCCAATATACAGGGTGTACCAGCTATTTCAAAACACCCATGTTTTTTTGTGTTTAAAGATAGAAAAAAAGTTAAAGTGTAAATTTTGACACTTTTCTTTATATCAAATGTTCATTTAAAACTTTTTTTTGACCTGAGATTTTATCTAGATCGACAACTCTCTTGTTTAAAATTAGAGAATATAGTTTTTTCTGAAAATATTTTTTTAAATAAAGACTGATGGTTCATCTAGCGTTTGAAATTTGACAAATTTATGTACATTTTGGAAAATATGATCTGTCATTATTACAATCACAGGCTCAGATTAATTAGCAGGTAATGAGTTTAATATCAAAACTATGAATCATTATGGCGCCTTAATAGAGGTTTCTTTTAGGTAAAAATAATGAAAAATATTCCTCATCAAAATAATTGACTCCCCTTACAAGGTAAATAGTTTAATTGTGTTTCAATTAATATTTTTTAAAAAATCAATTGATTTATTATTATTACTTATCTCAGACAATTTAAAGAGTAAATAGCTAGCAAAAAGAATAAAAAAATCACCTTAAAGAATCATCCTTATACCAGTCATTTTCATAAGCCTGCATCCACATTGGATTTGATCCCTCGACACTGTGTTTATTTGTGTTGGGAACACGAGAGGGTGTCCTCACAGACTCAGTTCCTCCTGAAGAAAAAAATAGTCAAATTAAACAAAATAGTCACAGAACATTTTATAAATAAAAAATATATAAGAAAAATAGTCTGCCGACTGATGTGGCACATAGCTTCCATTAATATAGTTTCCATTAAATAATATTATGCATTTACAAACCATTTTTGTCTAATTCATTTAATTTTCTTCCTCTTTTTACTTAAAATCTGTCAAAACTATTATGACTTCTTACAGAAATGAAAGTAAAATAGTAATAAAAGTCAAGTGAATAAAAGTATCAATTTAGTAACATTTAAAGAGCGAGGAAAGTTGAAATTAGTATGGCATAATTTACCAGGTTTTTATTTATCAAATAAAAACCATCAAATACTGGAGGCTTTTTCTAGAAAATTTCCTCAAGGAAATCCTCCTGTGTGGGAGCGAAGGTTTGGTACAGACTATGGATTTCTTTGACAATTTCCTCTTAACGTATGGCTGCCTTAGCAGACCTTGCAGAAGTCAATCAAATATTGTCTAATTAATCATTTAGGGGGAAATACATGGATTTACTTATTAAAGTTTAATAGTCCCGGAGAAAGCCTGCAAAAATGTGACTGAGTAACATCAAGCTAAAATTTTGTGTATAAGTAATGTTTTGGGGCTTTTTAAGAATATGTGGTCAGCTAAGTTCATCTGCGGGACATAGCTTAGCAATAAGAATTTGTAAAAAACAAACTGATGGTGAGCGGCCATGTCCCGCCCTTTTTGGTGGAGAATGCGATTTTAATAATCCTGAGTAAGAAATTAGTTGATGTTAGTTTGTCACTTGAAGGGTTAGTTATTCAAATATTACTCCAAATCAAAGTGGTTACCCATCAATTGACAAACTAATATTAATTTGATTTTTGGTTTACTAACAAATTATTTTATTAAGGATCGTGAAAAATCACATAGTGGCTATGTCCTGCAGACGAACTTAGCCGACCACATATTCTTAAAGGCACAAAAATATTTATTTATACACAAAATTCTAGCTTGATGTTAGGCGGACTATAAGCTACAGATTATTATTTTTTTTTTTTTTTAATTTTAACTGTTGAAAAATATATTTCCAAGCTAATAATTCTCTTACCAAAAGCGGTAACTGTAGCAGCTTTCAACTGTCTCCTGTATGAAGATCTCTGAGATAAAGCTAAAGATATGACTATGATGAGAAGAAGAAGAAGAAACAAGCAAGTTCCTAACAGCCACAGTAGTATAACAGACTCTTCAGTTGCAGTTCTAGCCAGTACTACCGCCTCAGCGCCACCCGTATCAAGAACATTGAACTCCTAAACAAATACAAAAGATTTACAATTAGAAAGCTCGTAACATTCCTCAAATCCCTCGACAGAGAAGTTCTCAGGGAAGTGAGAACCCACATTTTACCAATGCTCATCTGCACTGGTAAGTATGCCACCAAATAGTTCAATTGTATTGGCCAGTAGAAAGACAACTAAAAAATACATTTAATGTATTATGTAAATTTAGGTTTAAGAAGTATAAATTAAGATTACCTTAAAAATAAATTTAGGTTTCTTAAGAAATATAAAGTAACATTACCTTGAAAAGAGTATCAAGATGTTCTATATTATGATCGATAAGATTTAGAACAGTCGGAACTTCTAAGATAGAGTGATGAAGAGGATCTACAAAGTGTAAGTAGAGATCTGTTCTTGTCTTATCCACTCTGCCGTCTCGACTTTCGTGAACTTTCATTATATCCACGTTAACTATTACACCTGTCACATTACCAAGCACGCTGAAAGAAAAAAAAAAAAAAAAAAATAGTAAACATACTTTACTTTGGAATAAGTCAATTTGATTAGTTTATCATAAAAAAAATAGAAGTTATTTTTGGAAATAGAAATATCAGAAACAATACTATCAAAGTGGTTAACATTAATTTCTTAATCTCATGGTAGTAACTCTTTTTTTCTATTCTCAAAATTCAAAATTAAATATTTTAGAACTTTATATTTTGTTTATATAGAGGAAAACTGATCAAGAAATAGCCAGTTCCCTCAAGAGGAAAAAGACAGTAAGCTCTGCTTTATAAATAAAATAAAATAAATTTGTATGGATCAGTATACCAGAAGGCTCTAGGCAATAATCCCTCCAAAAATGCATCTAATATTTATAAAATAAGATTGTTTCTACCGACAATTTTTAAACTTAATTTTAGGGACCCGGGTAGGGAGAGTGGTTGGCTCTTAATCCAGGTTTTGGCCTGGAAATCATGATCAACACTCTTGGTTCAATATAAAATCCACTTGTGAGACATAATTAATGGCTAAACCCTTCAACTATGGCTAGTTACAACTATGGCACTACAACTATGGATAGATTGGTCTTCCAACCTGGGTTTGTGTTATGCATCCATCTTAAGTGTTCTGTCTTATCCATCTTATCCCCCCCCCACCTAGAAAAAACACTTAATTTTGACCAACAACATTCATTGATTAAGATCAATAATTTTTTCTTTCCCGATAAACAGATCATTAGTTTATATCAGGACAGGGGAGGCGGCCACTTTACTCATCAACTCCATATGATCATCTATGAGAAACACACTCTCTGTGATTCAAAGTGATCAGCTATGTCAGTGTTTTGACCTTGTTTTCAGGCAATACGCCAGCATACCAATCACTCAACTGCACTCATCCCCTCCTAAATTATTAAAAATTAATTCAAGTTTACATTGGATTTAAGAAAACACTTACTCTCGGAAATTATCAATGTTTTCTCTAAGCTCTGGTGGATGCTGTCTGAGAACGAATCTCACCCTCTGATCCTCCCTAAAGAAAAAAAAAAACCCACAAATATTTACTATATTAAACAAAATAAATACTATATTACATATTTAACTTAAGTTTTTATCAACAACTCTATCAGTAACTCTGTTTCATCCATAAAAGCTACAATGTGTAGACATTAAATTAGTGGTGTCTTACCTCAAAAGATAAATGAAGACATGAGCAGTATCACTTAATCCTCCTGGGTCTTTAGCCATTACACTGAAGTCAAAATATCCTTTCATTTCTCTTTGAGGGTCGAAGTTTAGTGATATCATACCAGTCTCAGAATCGACCAGAAATGGTGGCTCAGGCATGCCATCCATTCCTTCTGAAAGTGTCACTCTAACTTCTCCGATCATACTGTAGGAAACACGGGCATTTTCACCAGCATCGTAATCCACAGCCTGAAAAAAATGTTTATAAATAATAATAAAATAACAAAGACAACATCCTCAGGAGGACAGCTAAAGGGTTTATAGAACTGTTTATGAAATGGATAATATAGAGTTGATGTATCACTACATCTGCTGTATACTTGCCATACACAACCAGATAAACACCACTTTACTTAAATAACTATCCATTTTTATCGCCATTTTTAGTGAATACCAAGTGTAGTACCACTTGTTGGAGTCTATGAATGGCAGTAATAAGCTATCACGGACCCCAAAAAATCAGCCAATGATTAGATTAAGGTCATTTTAAGCGGTGCGGAGCCAGATTTGAAAAATACTTCATTTTGGACGATTTGCTTAGCCCGCAACACATGAGTGTTCTGCTTTTTAGCTTGTTTACGGACGTGAAAGAGCGGGCCCCAAAAGGGTGTCCATGACCAAAAACTAAGTTGAAAATAGATTTAAAAATTTATGAACCTTCGAGGACTGTATTGTAAGGTTGTTCCCCAGGTCTGGGGTCTAAAATAGGAATGTTCCATCTGGCCTGAGGTTTTTTCTACCTTACACACTAAATATATAACACTTATTTTAAGACATCATCTTTTCCATCTGCCTAATTAAGCTAATTTATAATAATATATTATTACACAAAGACAAGGTATAAACCTAATTTTAAAGTTAGACCTTTATCTAAATGTTATTTATTAAAAATTACAGTCACTAAATGAATATTTAAACAAGAGTGTTTAGTATAAAAAAAGAATGTGAATAAAAAGGGTGGGGAAAACCAGGTAAAGTCTAGATAATATTACAGTAAATTTGGGATAAAAAGGTTTTTAATGCCTGAGGAATTTCAAAAATGGGAAAACCCCTCAGCTTAGGGGCTAGCTCACAAGGTACACTCATGACAGGCTCTTCAAATTGTAAACAACAAAAACTCTTCTATCTTCAACCCTTGCTCCATCTACTGGGCTCTTCATCGAACGTTCATATTATTACCCCAGACAGCAAAGAAAAAGCGCTAGATATAATTAAATAAATTCACACTGACAGTACCATGCCTCTGAACGAAAAAACCTAAAAACATAAATTTACTCTCATAGGCCATTTGCAATGAAACATGTAAATGTAATAGGGCATAAAGGGCAGAAAAATGGTAATACCTTTATTTCCATAAATTGAGTTCCAAAATCAGAGTCAGTTGTAATTCCACCAGTAAATACTCGTTTAGAAAATAGAGGTGGGTTGTCATTAATATCTTGAACAGTTATGATCAAACGCAAGATTGACGAATCTTTTTCAGATTCTGACTGATTCTTTGAGGAATTCTGCCCTTCTTTGTCGACTCCAGGTGGGTGTAAACAGTCCTCGGAAGCCTTCACCAGAAGCTCATGTCTATCTTTCACTTCTCTGTCTAATTCTCCGTTAGTCTAAAACAAAACCAATGTTAAATTTATATTTTTATTTCAGACAAATAGACATTATTTTCTTAATAACTTTGCTTAACATAGAAAAAAAATAAAATTGAAAAAAATTGTTTTTAACTTTTTCAGATAATATGGAAAATTAAAAATCTCAAGTATAATATACCCATTTTTACTAATTTTATCTCACTTAATTCAGAGTTTGTATAATAATTGATTAAAGTCAGTCATAAATTTGGTGGTTATATCGAAACACATCTATTTCAGACAATTAAAAATTCCAATATTTTTTATTTCTTCCTTTCATTTTTTTTGGAAAAAACCCTTCAAAAGGCACCAGGTAGAGTAGAGGCTACATAGTAGTGTGGGATTCTTATTGTAAAAAATAATATAAAGTAAAGTTGAAATATAAACTTCTACAGGGTGTCATAGAAAAACTATTCTTAATTTTCAGAAATAAAAGAAATGAGGAGAATTAAATAAACATATCTTTATTAATAAACTAGTGTCCGGAAATTTTTCGGTGTCAAGATAAACTAGAAATTTATTCAAGTACCATTAGGAAAAATGAACTCTTTAAAGGATAATCAGCTGCAATTACAATTTAATTTTTTAAATAAAAACAGATACTTCTAGTATTCCTTTAATACCCTCTATACAGATGTGTGGCTTGTATGCATCACATGGACAATAGCATGGGAGCTTGATATTGGGTTACATATTTTCAAATTGTTCCAAAAGTTGATCCTCAAAGTCAGCATTTCAGACAATACGATTGGCTCCCGAATCTATTTTCTTCACTTGTAATTCACCAATATCTCGAATACGCTGCCTTGAATAACAATCATGAAACTTATTTATGACAAGGAATGTGAGGATGCTACTCTGCATATATTCACCTTGCTTTTTTAGCATTGCTTAAAGATACTCTGGAGGTAATACACATGTCTGCTAATCCAATATTTTTAAAAATTATGCATTTTCAATAAAATACTTATTTATCTAATAATGACTATCCCAGTGCTGAAGTCTATTTTTCTCTATCTTTCTCCCGTTGTAAATATTAATTGCAATTTGATTAAAATTAAAATTTAAACGTTCCGTAGTATAAATACTACCAAAAACTTATAAATAAAGACTAACTTGTAAATACGTAAAATGACAACACCAAAATAGTTGTTTTTCAAAGGTTACTATAATTCAACTTTTACTTTCCCGGGAAGGGGACATAGTGAATACCACTGGGAAAGTCCTGGGATGACAGCAGACTTATTTTGAGAAGAAGTTCCAAACACAAGTTTATTACCTAATGAAAACTGTTTATTTCAGCGTCCTTTATCATTTTTGAAAATTAGGAATAGTTATTCTGTGACACCCAGAATTTAGCTTATTATTAATAATAATTACCATTATTTGATGAGACAGAGGTTCTAAATTGAAGAGATTGTCATCATTGCCCTCGATGATATAATAGCAGACAGGGGCGGGCATTTCTGCTTCATCAAGTTCATCTCGGTCCACTGTTTCAACTATTTTCCTTCTTTCTACTCCAGGCTTTACATGCTCTAAAGAAAATAAAATTAATTTTGTAAAATGGAAATAAATAATATTTATAAACAATTAATAAGATATAAAATTGATACAAAATATAATTTGAAATGTTGACAATTTTAAAACTTTAGATTTTAAATGTGACTTTTTTCCCTCTTTTAAAGGAGGGGAGAGGGAAATTAGTTTTTAAGTTGAAAAGGAGCAGCAAGTATTTTACAATGTTTTTTTTTTTTTTTTTTTTTTTTTTTTTTTTTTTTTTTTTTTTTTTTTACATAGGAATAATAGTGTTACAAATGTAAAGATTTGGTTGATTTTGATTAAAAAATGTAGAAGAAAAATGAAAAGACGGTTGAAGTCGTGATTATTCCGATCTCGACCATGTGGTTGAATTGTAATAGATTCTTGTTTTTTTATTATTACATATTTTTTGTATGATGCCTAATAAAAGATTATGTTTAAATTTTTTCTTTCCTTAATGAGTATTTATCTAATTCAAACCACCAATAACAAACTACCAATAAAGAGGATAGAGCTAAAATTGTTTTGATTGGCCAAATTTAGAAAAACTTCAAGAGACCAAATTTGAGAGAAAAAAAATTAGGAGGCCTGAAGAGGAAGTAAAATATAGAAAAAAAATTACAAAGTTACAGTTCTTAACTAAGCCCTAAAGACATCAGAAAAGCAAATTATCAACATCAAAATATAACATTTTACGTCTCAGATTCATGAACATAAATAAAAACATAACAAGAACCCATAGTTATTTATAAAAAAAAATTACAATAATATACAGTAAAATAGCTAACCAGTTAAATAACAAACCAGTTAAATAAATATACTCTCTATCTAATATATTACTATCTTCTGCATACTCGGCCACGGCCATGTATGCAGAACTCTCTGTATTTACTCTAGACCAATTATATAAAGTATTTGTATACAAAGCTGTACATAAAAATATTGGACTGTTCAGTGTAGTGGCCCACGGTTTGGGTACCAGAAGTGAGACACAGGGTCTACTTGTGGTCCCTAGAAAAAATACGACCTGCGGAATGAGACACTGGTCTTACTCCGGCCCCGTATGGTTTAACCAGTTACCCCCTCGTCTGCGATCTTATGCTAGCAACCAACAATTTAATATTCAAATAAAACAGCACATCCTACAACAACCACTCAATAGTTACATAGATGACTGAAGCATACACATTCTAAAAGCTAACAAAACAAACTCATGGTTATCACATTCAGATCTTATTTTTTCACTCCTTATTGGAAATATGTATTAATGTAAAGTTTTAGTTTTATTTTTATGTAAAAAATCAGTTGTTATTTTTAATTTAAAAAATCCAAGAAATTTTTTTTTTTTTTTTATAGTTGTAAAGAAATTTTGTTTTTAATTTATAGAATTATTATGAAATTAATTTATAATAGAGCTTCCTCTCCACCCTCTGGTTCCCCCTTTGAGGAGAGGTAATTTCTGTACAGTTANGAAATTAATTTATAATAGAGCTCCCTTTCCACCCTCTGGTTTCCCCTTTGTGGAGAGGTAATTTCTGTGCAATTATTCAATTTTTGTTTATTTGTAATTTAAAAGAAATAAAGTTTTTTTTAAATTTGAATATAACATAAAGTTACTAACCAGTGAAGTTAACGGAGAATTCCTCGACAAGAAACTGAGGTTGGTAGTCATTAATATTTCTAACGTAGACAGTGATGTCCAGATCAGATGAAAGTGGTGTTGGTACTCCGTGGTCATAAGCTTCAACTCGTATCTGTAATCAGGTAAATATTCTCCATTAAAACATTTTTCATTTAATTAATTTAGAACACGCAGGTAAACTTATGATTACCAAAGATTAGGCGTAAAATAATAAAGAAACTACAGTCGGGCCTCCATATAACATATCTGATGGTTCCAGAAAAAAAAAAAAATTGTATAGAATTTTCGTTATATAGAATTTATTTTACTATAGAAACACAACATAGAAAAATCGTAGGACATAAAAAAAATTTCTTGTATAGAGATTTTCGTTGTATAGAAGTTCATTGATTGGAGATTAACCTGGCTAAAAAGGAATGTCTCTTCAACACGCTAAAGCCATTCCACTGCTAGAGATGTGGGATACAACTTTTAATTTTTATTTAATGTAAAATAAAATTATTTAAAAAAAAAATATATATATATAATACCTGATATATTTTTTGAACTTCTCTGTCAAGAGGAAGTTTAAGAGTTATAACACCTGTAGACGGATCAATTGCAAATGTTCGGAAATCTCCAGCCAAATCTGGTTTCAATCTGTATCCCACCATTGCATTCTGACCGACATCATAATCAACCGCCTCAACTCCAAGCACAAAACTACCAACTGTAGCATTCTGCAAAAATATAATAAACATTAAATAAGTTTTATAGACAGAGTTATTTTATCAAGGAGAAGAAACAGGAGTTTTGAGCTGAAGAAACAAAGAATGCTAAATTAAAGAATCAGAAGCATATGTGAACAAGAATGAAGTTTTGTCTTGCATTATGATTTCTAGTAGCTAGAGTTTGTAGAACCCAGGCACAAAATCAGTTAAAACAACCCCTTTGTTATTTTCAATGTTTTTATTATAATTTCACAAGTTTAAATAGATTCAATAATTCATACCTCTGCAATACGTATAGTTGTGTTTCGTGTGGGACTTGTAAAAACAGGTGCATTATCGTTAAAGTCTGTGATGCAAATGTCAAGTTTAGCAATAGCAGATCTTGCAGGAGAACCGAGATCTTTCGCTTCAACTGTTAACGAGTGGTTACCGTAGCGACCCTTCAGTGAACTAACACTTACAATAGCCGAGCTCCAACTGTCCACACGTTCCAATTCAAACAGTCCTGAAACAAAAGAATAATAACAATTAGAAATTGGAGTGTGACAATTAAAAATTCCAGGTTATTGTCTCATGCATAGTAAATTTTAAGTACAAACTTGGTCACTCAAATGACTAAGTTTGGAAAGTATTTATTGTGATTATATATTAAATGCCCCACCGATTTACTTAGTTTCTTTTTTAAACCTTTTTCTTTTTACATTACAAATTTTAGCATTTCAATAAATTTGAATTATTTTTTTAATTTTAGGGAAAATTATGAATGGTTATGGTTAGTTTAGGTTAAGGTTAGTACTTTTTAACCTAACATAACCATAACCCTCCATCATTAATCATTACCCTAAAACGTGACACTCTATGCATTTTTTATTATTTGTTTTAATAACTATTAAATTTATCGAGATGCTAAAACCGGAATCGTTTTTACAATTTACAGATCCAGTGTAAAAAAAAAAAAAAAAAAAAAAAAAAAAAAAAAAAAAAAAAAATCAGGCAGTAGTATAAAATCAGGTGGACAGATATGTGCAGAAATAGTGTTCCTAAGGCCCCCCCCCCAGGATGCCCCCACTTTTCTAGGGGCTCAAAAATCTTGCCTCCCTCCCCTCCCAATGTCCCGTTTTGGACTAAATGCTATATGGCCACCTTACACTACTAAGATAAGTAACTACTTACTCATATCATTTCCATCCAGAATGGAGAATACCAGTTGTCCATTAGGAGTAGTAGGGTCATCAGCATCGGTAGCTTTTAAAAGTGTTATAGTATCTCTAGGTTCGTGAAATTCTGTTACGGCAACACAAGGGTCATTAGGACCAGGCTGAGAGAATATAGGAATCTCGTCGTTAACATCACTCACTTTAATCCTAAAACATTTTAAAAATAATAAATACAGTAGAATCAGTAATAGAAATTTAAAAAAAATATGGTTTTATAACTTTTAAACAATTAAAACGAAACTTAATACAAATGAATCATTACATACATGATTTGTTTGAAAGCATTTCTACTTTCACCGCTAGCATATCCAAACTGGTAGTTGTCCCATGCTTGTATAATAAGCATGTACGAATCCTTTTCTTCCCTGTTTAGTTCACTCGTGACATTCAACACACCTGTTTCAGAGTTGATTTGGAATTTTCCCTAAAACATAGAAAAAAAATAATGTAAGTAAATAATCTATTAACAAATAAGTTTTTGATAAATAGAGTATATTGAAAAAGGGTATTGCTTTTGTAATAAAATTTTGATAATCAATGCAGTGTACATAATAGATTAAATTTATAAATAAAAAATAACTTGAAAAATAATTGTCTTAGCAAAAAAATCTTGGACCACACCTGTACATTTTGGCTACTCACTTGCCAATCTCCTCAACTTAAATTGGACTTGCCAGTCTTTGGGTGTGTCTTTCTTTACATAGGTTAGCAAAGGAATTTTACAGGCTTAAATCAAGATCTTTGTTATCAACATACCTTTTGGATTCCAAGAATAAACTTTAGATATAGATCTGCTTTTTTGAAATAAGTTATCATTTTATAGGTCATCATCATTTTAATTTGGATTTTTTTTGTTTTGAACTGCAATAACTGCAGAGTCATATTTGAGGTTAGAAGGTTGTTATTTTTATTTTTATTTATTTTTTTTGAAAAGGATAGATTAATATTATTGTGTACACTAAAATCAAATAAAAAGGACTTGTTTTACTATTATTGTTACTGAGAAATACATCAATACCATAGTAAATTTTAAAGTCTACAAATAATGATAATAGAACCTACTGCTTGAGTAAATAATTTGTATAAATTATCAGTTCTTATGATAATGATCTAAAATCAATTTCAGAGATGTATTCTATATTATCTGCTATAATTTGATAAGTATAAATTATTAATAAAAAAAAATCTATTAGACATTAAAAATAATAATAATAATACCTCTGATGTCCTCCTGTCAAGCAGATAAGTGATTTTGCCATAGTCCCCACTATCAGCATCTCTTGCCTCAATTTTAGCCACAATGGTCCCTGAAAAGTTATAAGAATAATAAGTATGATTGAGTGGAACAAATATTAAAAAATAGGTGTAACGATGTTGACGTCCAACGCCCCTAAATAAATTAACGCCCTAAAATTCTGTCCAACGAAAATCTCTGTGTAACTAATTTATTTATGTCCTTACGAATTCTCCATATAAAAGTGTTTCTATAGAATGAAAATAATTTCTCTACAATGAACAAAATTTATAGAAATAAGGATAAAGATATAACCGACAAATTTTCTGTGATTTAATATTCAACATTTTTAGAAGGTTCTTGCTCTAGCACTCTAATAATTTAGTGTTTTCTGCCTTCAATAGTTTAAGTGGAATAATAGCGCAGTGGAAGCGTGCTGGGCCCATAACATTTTTTTATGTCCTTACAAATTCTCCATATAAAAGTGTTTTTACAGAATGAAAATAATTTCTCTACAATGAACAAAATTAACTTGAAATAAGGATAAAGATAAAGATACGATTGACAATTTTTCTGTAAATTTAATACTGACGGTGTTTTTGCATTCCTTCATTTTCTTAGAACCAATTTTAGGATGTTTCTTGCTCTAGCACTCTATTAATTTTGTGTTTTCTACCTTCAATAGTTTAAGTTCAATAATAGCGCAATGGAAGCGTGCTGGGTGAAATTTAATAGTAACGCAAGTCTTCATTTCTTTAACTCAACTGACTTATAGTTTGAACATTGACAATCTTAAATCAAAATATAAAAACATAAATAAAAATATCTGGCAGTAATATGTTGGAATCCCAATATTTGAATCAGAATTTAGAATTCGTTTTTTGCGATTAAAAGGCAGATAAAAGAATCAAGAACAAAGAAGAATATTGTAAAATATTAAATTTCTCCAAGTCTACAGTTTTGAAAAACCGGGATTCAATATTTAAACTAAATAAAACAATTTTTTATTTTATTTTAAAAAAAGATCTAGAGGTTGTAAGTATGCAGACGTAGATGAAGCAGTTTTGCAATACCCATTGCAGAACTTATTTATACCCATAAATGATTAGGGATAAAAATCTTTCTCTTCCAGGTCCATTAATTTTTTCTCTTAAAGAAATTCTGTACAATTTGTTTTATAATAAAACGATGTATCAATTTCATTGTAAGGAGGTCCGTCCGTCTGTTTTTTTTTTAACATATAATTGAATAATTCATACCTATTGTCACATTTTCAAGAAGTGTAATATTATTGATGTCCGTAATGAAGTATGGATTATTGTCATTTTCATCAAGGACTTGTATGAAGACATCAACAAAGGCTGATCTAGGTGGGACTCCTGAATCCGTTGCTTTAACTGTCATATTTAGCCAAGGAGTGACTTCCCTGTCTATTCTACTGCCTACCACCAGTTCTCCAGTAGTACTGTCAAGTTGTAACAAATCTGACAATCTTTCACCATCTGCAAAATAATATAATAAAGTTTAATTGTGAAAATAAAATTCTGCTAAACAATTTTTTTTTATAAAGTAACAAACAGGCAGTTAATAGTATATTATGTTACTAGGCTGTGAAGTGAGTTTTTTCAAGGTAAAGAAAAAACACTTCACAGTCGTGTAGCATATGCTATTTTTTCCGAGGTAGCAGACAATAAAAAAACATTAAATATTAATCAATAATCAATATAATAATAACAAATATTAGTTTAAACTTAAGATTAAAAAAAAGAAACCTTAAAAAGAGGTTACACTATAAGAAAAGATAAATAAAACGCATTGACATCTAGCGGAATTCAATAGTACTAAGAGCCACATTAGTAAGAAATCAGCGCTCCTACGGAAGTTTTGATATGTTCTTGCAGTACAATAAAAATTTTTTGCGTCCTAGGACGTAAAAAATTTTTTCTTCACTCCCAGGAGTAAAGAAAAAAAATGTTTAAGTCCACGTAACGAAAAAATTGATTTTAGCTTTGTTTTCTAGGCTCTAAAGTTACTATTTCACAGCCTACCACGGAAAAACAATATAAAGTTCACACATTCAGTGAAACGACGCGCACACCATCTATCTGAACATGGTTTTACTAACTGAGAAACCTTCTCAGGCATGGGTCCAACCATTCCCTAAAGTTTCATCGGAATCAGATGAACGGTTTAGGAAGGCATAAGAGACATAAGGACAGACAAACATCCATTTTTATTTATATAGATTGTTCTTTGCATCCCAACTGAACCAGAGGTTTTGAAATTTTTTATCCTCTTCTCCAACTTAAATATTTATTTAATTCATAAAAAAAGTCAACATTTAAAAATACATACTTTGGATAGCATATGTGATTGTTCTGTTTTTATCAGCATCATCAGCCACAATGTTAGCAATGGTAATTCCGTTGTGACTATTTTCCGTAATAGAATGGCGATAAAACGGCTTTCTGAACACTGGATTGTTGTCGTTTTCATCTTCAATTATGATGTTTAAGAGACCTATAACAAAAAGAAATTAATTTATTTAGTGATTTGTTTATACATTGTATGTAACACACTTTGAAATGTTTATTTTTTTAGAGAAAGTATGTTTCTAAATTATTGAGATTTAAAATTTTATACATCTCTATTGAGACTAAGAATGGATAATCCTATTTCTTTCTATATTTAACAACAAGGATTAACCTGTGACAATCTGTGATCCTTTTTCAGCAGCTATATCCTGGACCTGGAGAGGTAGCCTGATGGTCTCCACAATTTCACGATCCAGAGGTTTCATCAAGGTAAGGGCTCCAGAGTCAGGATGAAGAGAGAGGAGTCCACGTAAATCCACCTGGGATGGACGCACTACTCTACCCTCTTCTGTCCTACCCTCCGCAGATTTCCAGTCGATTGTATACCGAAGAGAAGCACTACTGTCAATGTCACTAGCTCGAACTTGGTAAACAACTTTACCAACCTAAAATAAGAAGAAGACAATGAAACATTATAGGTTTTAAATAATAAAATAAAATTATAACTTTAGATTTTGAAGAGCATTTGTTAATAGGATTGGTCCCAACATCTATTAGCTTAAATAAGAAGTGAGGTGCTGTCAATCTTTACTATAGTTAAATAGAACAGTTGTCAAATACATTTTCCAAATGTAAGATGCTGGTCAGAAGGAGGCATTTGGGTGCAGTGGAAGCAATTAAAAAGGAGTCTTTATTAAAAAGAGTTTATTAAAGAGCATCACTGAAGATGAACTGAAGAGTTGTTTTCAGCAGTAGAAGAAACATTGGCAGAAGTGTATTCTACTTGTGGAGGAGTACTTTGAAGGGAATTCTTTCAATTACCCAATTAATTTTAAAATACATTTTTTATTCAACTTCTAAAAAAACTTTTTAGATAAACCTCATAAAATTTCTTATTTTTATCTCAAACTTGAGACTTAACAGCTAAATATTTTGAGGAATGGATTTTTAAACTTACTGGAGTGTTTTCCTTGATGTGAAGAGTCCCAGGATCTGTCAGTACAGGAGGCTGATTGTTGACATCAACAACTGTTACAGTTACCGTAGCAGTTGCTATTCTTGGTTCCAGACCTCCATCAACAGCGAGGACTGTCATTACATGCCTCGGTCCAGGCTCAAGGGCAGAAGCAACTCTTAAAACCCCTGTTTCTGCTCCAACACTGAACTTTCCTCCACCTCCAGATCCTAATCGATAAACCACTGCGTTGTTAGGAGATGAACCATCACCATCCACTGCTTCAACCTACAAAAAATAATATAAAGCACAGTCTTTAGTAAAAAAACACTCAGTCTACATTCTGTCCCAAACGAGAGATAATGTGTTGACAGCGTGGGAAAAACTAGCAAATAGGGTGGGGAGCCAATAGGGGCTCGTAATTTTCCCGGATAAAAGATCAGGCCAACTAGGCAAAGATATCTGTGTGTCACTCAAGTCAATGCACTGCCTTGACTTTTGTCAACTTGTGAACTGCACTGACAGTTTAAAAAATTGAATTATTAATCTAGTTTTGAAATAAATAAAATTACCTTAAGAATAGAAGTTCCAGGTGGAATATCTTCAGGTACTTCTGTCGTGTAATTACCTAGAGTGAACACTGGGGCGTGGTCGTTAGCATCGACTATGTGAATAGTCACAGTTGTCAAAGTGGACAAAGGTGGACGTCCACCATCTTCTGCTTTGACCCTTAACCTAACAGAAACACTGCTCACTCTGTTGGAATCACGCCGCTGAAAAATAAATTTTAAATTAATTTAGAATTTCAAATAATCATTAGCAATTTTAACTGCTTGAAAATTATTGAAGCAAATGTAGCTAGGTTCAAACATTAAACAGAATATGTTTGTTTGTCTATCAGTAATTTTTGATAACTTGACTAAAAGTTGATTAATTTAGTATTAGTTCGGTAAACATATTCCTATTTTTAACAGTGCTATTGGTACAATGTTTACACTTGCACATAAAAGATTCTACCTTCAACTATGACACAACATCACAACTACAGTCTAAATATTCAATGTAAGAGTTTTACACTTCTCAATGTAAGACATGTGATACCTACTTTATTTTATTTTTCAAATAAAGGGGGTATTCTTCTATTTATAATGTGGCTTGGGCAGATTTCATTCAGGGTGCAAGTTTGAAACGAACATTTTTTGCGTACAGTTTTCTTTTACTCAATTCTGAAAATTTTCTCTGATAAATCTTCAACTACAATTATCTGATTTAAGCAGTTTTTACTTTATGGTAATAATCAATTGTTTAAAATACATACCTTAATAAGAGATTCAAAATCAATCGGAGCTGAAGGTTTAAGTTCACCACTAATAGGATCGACAGTGAAATTTGGGAGAGATGGATTCCAGTCAACTAAACTGTATCGGATTTCGCTGTTTCTTGTACCTAAAAAACGAAATGTTATGTAAAAAAAAATTGGCTCCTTACCAAGCAAAAAAACAATTTTGGTTTAATAAATATTTCAAACATTTTTTGTCTTATTAAGTTTACATGTATTTAAAGATTTTTTTTAAATTTAATTTATTAAAAGATTGAATAACACAAATTTAAAAAATCTTTTCATTACTAATGTAACATCAGTTAAACCTATCACAAATAAAATCCTTCCTTAATACCGAAAAAGGATGTAGCAAAGAAATTTAAGTGGCATTTACCATTCAAATCATTATCTCTTGCTTCAAGAATCATAGGGGATTCAAAATTAAGTTCATTTTCCATTATCCTTGTTTCATATCTTGACTGAAGGAAAAGAGGAGCGTTGTCATTAACATCTTCAATTGTAAGTACAAGCTGAACAGTATTCCTAAAAAAAAAAAAATAATAATAATAATAAAATGAGAAAATAAAAAAAAAATTAAAATAGTTTCCCAGTAAAGATAAGCCTGGAATTAAAAGACAAATTAAAAAAAATCTCCAATAATCCTTACAGTCTGTGCCAAATGAGTCTTAGCCAAATTAGCGCATTGAGACGGGGGGGGGGGGGGGGAATAAAATAGAGGGGGTGAGCCAATAAGATCTCAGCATTATAAAATCTTGAGCTCTCATTGGCTCCCTACTTGTGAAGTCAACACACTTAAACTTCATTTGGCACAAACTATATCTTCCAATTCACCTCGCACATTTGTCCTACTACCCCTTTTAATAAGAAATATAAAGTAAACCAGACAACAAGATGAAAAAAAAGTTCTATAGTAATTGTAAAGATGTATGGCGTATTTATAAGTATCATAATTTTTTTTTAATAAAAGAAATAAATAATTAATTAAACATGTATGTAATACATTGTGTTAAATATGTACATTTTAAAGTGTTAGGTTGAATAAAAAAAAATCATTTTTAAATGTCAAATTATGATAATAACCACTGTCAACAATCAATTATCTCAAATCTTTATAGCAATTAATAAATAATTTATTATAGCAATGATCTTTTAATTAGCTTGTATGTACATTAATAAATATATTTTGATAGCCTAGTGACGAAACCATTTTTAAATAGAATTTTCACATGTTGAAATAAAGGAAGAATAAATCTTTGATAAGAGTAATTAATTGTATCCTATTTGTAGGATATCAAAGAAAAAAAAATTAGACAATTGTTTTCATTACAAACCTGTTTCCAAGGCCTAGATCATCTCTTGCTTCTACAGTCAAATAATGTCTTGGTATTAATTCTCTATCAAACACAGGCTCTTCAGATTTTATTGTAATTACTCCTGTTATTGGATCCAAAGAAAGTCTAAAAAGTATCAAATAAAAAATAATCTTTAAAAATTTTCATAAAATATGCGGTTGTGGTTTTAGTATGTAAAAAACCAATTCATTTAAAAAACAAACTATATTTATGTAATTTTTTTTAAGTTTATTATTATTTTCATCAGAAATAAATAATCTATAAAAGTTTCAAGATTCTATGTAAGAATGTCTACGTGGCAGTGTATGTGGCAATATTATGGCAGTATAGTGTACATGGACAACATTTTTCACTGTCGCCCACGACAGGGACATTTTTTATGTGACGACACAATGATTGCTTTCACACAAAGAAACGTCTCCCTTAACACATGACAGTGTCTAATGTTGCCCAGTGTGAAACCGCCCATAGTCTGAAAGTGGATTAAAAATTGATTACAAATTTTGTACCTTACATAAAAGTAAAGTTAAAATAAAAGCATGCAAAAATGATGAAACTTACAAATCAGCAACACTTCCGCCAAGATTAGTATACCTAATTCCTTCAGTGCCATAACTGCCTGAGTCCAAATCTCTGGCATATATAACAGCGACAGTAGTACCGAGACCAGAATTTTCAAGAACAGATGCCTGAAAAATTGTAATAGGTATGATTAGCCTAAGTGATAAATTAGGGTAATTCTAATTTTCAAAAAGAAAAACGCAAAGTACATTAAAGTTTTGGATAAGGATAATTGGACATAAGATAAATAAATATTGGTAAAGAATATTAGTGAAAAAGTTTATAGCATCTTTAATTTTTAGTAATTTTGTCTGCCTATTAAACCTACATCTAACACCACAACACAAAGCCTTCCTAAAACATCATATATTAGAAATTTATACAAATTTTATTGCAAGAGGAATATAATAAGAGTGAAGTTGATGCTTCAGTATCATTTGTAATTTAAATAATTGTAGAAGACATACCAAATAAATGCGTATTAAGTAATATTTTTTTGGGAGGAAATATAGTATTTCTCCACACAAATTAAGTGATACTTATAATTTTATTTTAACAATTGAATTCTTACTTCGTATAATGGCTTGGAGAACTCTGGGAAATTGTCGTTCATATCATGAATGTAAACGGTAACTGGGACTTTACTGAATTTTGCATTTTTGGGTACAGTTTCTTTGGCAATCAGCGTAAAATTGATAACTAAAAAAAAGAGAAAAGAAATAATGTGATAAAATTACAAGATAAATGCTTAGATAGTAAACATTAAAAAAATATTGGTAAAACTTCAAAGAAAAAAATCAAATTTAACCAACAATAAATTTATAGACAAAGAAAATGTACCATTTAATTCTTCGTAATCAAGTCTTGACGGGTCTTTTACTCGAATAAGAAAAGAAGCATCATTCACACCTCGATGAGGAGTAACTTCAAATATACCATTATCTCCATCAAGAAACATTTCAAATGTTCCATTGTTTCCCTGAAGAAAAAAAAATAAATAAATAAATAAAAATAAATAAATAATAATAAAAAATAATAGCAAATTTTTAATAAAAGATAATTCAAATACAGGTATTATCCGGTGAATATGTTTACCTGATCGTGATCATAAACTTGAGGTATGGCAGGAGGAAGGAATGTAATTGGAGTGTTTGCTTGAGCATTTTCATTAACTCTACACACATAGCGATCGCTGAAGAATGTAGGGGTTTCATCGTTGACATCTTCTACTATTATAGTTATTTCAGTTGAAATGCTGGGAGCTGGATAGATCTTTTTACTTTCTTCTTTAGCCTGAAAAAGAGACAAATATATAAATATCAGTAATTACAATAATAAACTAGAATTTTGGTGAAATTGGAGACAAGAGTTTCTCTCTGCGTTAGAACTGAAATCTAAACACCATCCCAAATTCCAAAGGGGAGAAATAATGAGATGGATAGCATTAATTGCTAACCCTAGGGGAAAGGGTAGCCTGAAATTTTTGGCAGCTTTAAGGCAAAATGTTCACTTTTTAGATAAAAATTTGTCTTTGGTCATCAATTATCACAGAATTAAAGTCAGAAAAAAATGTTAGTAATTAGACTCATTACTAAAAATGAATAATAAAGTTAATAAAGATATAAATAAATTCATCTATAAAAATACTTAGTTTAGTTTAGTAATACCTCACCATAAGTATAATATTTACTAAGATTGGGAATGTCTTTAATTCCCTACACATGGGAAAAGTTTTTCATTTTACCGAGACCTTCTGGAGAATGTCCCATATTTCTGAAAAGCAGGCATTTTAGGAAACTGACGGGATGCCTTCAAAAGCTTAAAAAAATAGGATGTCTGGTGTATGGTATGGTAAAAATGTATGCAAATTATACTTTTTCACTTAAGAACACTTACTCTACAGGTTCCTGAAGAATTTTTTATTGAATAAAAAAAAAAAAAAAAAAAAAAAAAAAAAAAAAAAAAAAATTAGGAAAATAAATAAAATAAGCCAAAAATATTTGAAAAAGTATGCTATGTTGATAAATAAGAATGTTTATAGCGATAAGTTATTTACTTGTATCTGCAGAATGAAAGCACCATTGTTAGCAGCTTCTCTATCGATGGGTTTGGTCGTTGTTACTTTACCCGTACTATCAATCTGAAACATTCCTCGTCCACCGCTGATTATCGAATAACTTATCTTGTTATTAACTCCACGATCTCCATCAACTGCTTTTACTGTAAATAAAGGTAAATAAAATGACATGTATAAATTATATCAAGTTAAGATAGTGAAGTTAGTTAGTACCAAAATAATTAGGTTATTAAGTTCATACCTTGTAAAACACTTGTTCCGACTGGTGAATCTTCACTTATTCTAGTAACAGGAGGAGCTAGTACAAATTCAGGTGGTTGATCTTCAACATCAATTACTTTGACAACAAGAGCAGCTGTAGCAGAATTTACCTAAGGAGAATACGAAATAACATTAAATTACTAATAACTTCATCAAGTATTAATGATATGATAATTATTGAAATTTTTATAATTACAATTTAGTAATTACTACAAATAAAATAATTGTCAATTACCCTGTCGTTATTTGATCTATCAATAGCTAGAATTCGGAGCTGATATATAGATTTCCTTTCATAGTCTAGTTTCCCTGTTAATCTTACAACTCCTTTACCATTGACAGTAGATACACTAAATGTTTCCTCCTCTTCTTCATCGTTTTCTTGAAGGTAGTAGAAAACCTAAAACAAAAACATGTCACAATATTAAATAATATAAGAGAGTATTTGCTGAAATGGTTAGTTGCAGTTTCTCCTCCTTAGCTAATTCTTGAGGAGTTTAACCCATTGAACGTGTTTGGATGCACTATGGTTCAATGCCATGCTAAGACTGCTAGCACTTGGACCCTTAGTAGATCGTAGATCCAAGCACATCATTCTGGCACCCTTCCATTTTTTTCCTCATGTCTTGGGTAGAACCCTCTTAAAAGGGTCTGCAGGCTTGCTGGAATTTGTAGCCACAGAGGATCCCAACAAAATTATTTTAAAAAGATTTACTTTTAAATTGTGTAATTCCATTTGGCATTATTTAAAACCGTCTCAGAGATACGCTCCTGAATTGGAAAATCCGTTGAATGGCTCTCCATGGTATCCATGGAACAACAGCCTATGGAAGGCTTAGACCTACTTAAACTATAGATGTGATAGCATGGGGTTGAAGAGTCGCATCATCATTTGTAGAGGCAATGCCAACCAGATGGACACCCCTTAGCTTAAGTAGCTACCCATTTATACCATGATGCTGGCTGAACACCAAGCATGAAGCCCACTAGAGTGGTGAATCAAACCAGGATCTTCTATTACCAAAGAGTGGTTTAAAACAACTGCAGAATCTATCAACATCAACTAATCAATCAACATCTCTTACCTGACCATATGGACCTTCATCAGCATCTGTGGCTTCAAGAGAAGTAAGAATTCCAGGTGCTGCATCTTCCCTGATAGAGACACTTGCTTGATATCTCTTGAAGATTGGCTCATTATCGTTCACATCTTCCACCTAAATTAAAAACAGGGTTCAGAATTAATCAAATCCTGATATATAAAACCCATACGTATTCGAAGACAGTTTAGCGGACCTCCCTATCTAAGCTAAACTTTAATGGAACCTTTCGATACTTTAGCCCGATATTTTTCAAGAAGTGGCTTTGGATTTTTTTCCATGAAGCTAGTTCGTATAATTGAATGTTCAGATAATCGATGCTCTACTGTAAAACTATTGAAATTTACACGTACCAATAAGAGGAGACTCTGGGTTATGAAGTTGCCATCTCCAAGTCGACCATCAGTCAGTGTAAGGACCATCATATATTCATCTCTTACTTCCCTATCCAGTTCTTTATTCAGGTAAAGGTTTGCCTCGTTTGTACCTGGACATATAAATTAAGTAAATATTAAAAATGCTACTCCATAAAAAAGCTAGATTATTAAAAAATTGTAATAGTGAAGAAGTATATTTACCGATATTCTCCAACCGAATAACATCACTGCCGCTGGAATCCCTGATCCCAAAAGTAAGTGGATCTCCATCAGGATCCACTCCCCTCAAACGATATATTAGAGTACCTAAAGCAGAATAAAATATTTTTGAGAGGAAAAAACTAAGAATGTAGTAAAGTATTGAATGTTTTGGTTTAGTAAGCAAAAAAAGCAAGTCTGTAAAATTGCGAACACATTATGATCTACCATCATTTACCTCTGAGATACAGATATATAAAAAAATAAATTATTTTTCTAGACTCTACACTTAAAATGCTTATAAATTAATGCTTTAGACATTAAATAATTATTAGTCTAATGTTAAAAAAAATTAAACATCAATTCATAATGATCAAAATAATAATGTTGAATAAGGTAATTTACAGCCACATGACTTTTTTTTATCCTATTCAGTAAATATTATTTTTAAATCCAAAGGTCCAGGTTCAAATACTGTATGTCTTTTAGCATGTGGTATACCTAAGTATAAAATCCGTCTATTTGTCTCACAATAGGCAGGGGTGCCCACGAGGGGGGTATAACGGCGCACAGTGCGCCTTCGAATTTTTTTTTTTGGGGGGGGGCATGTGTTCATTAATAGGAG
>KZ651212.1:680602-716900 GCA_001010745.2 Gerris buenoi
TTATTTTTTTTTTTTTTTTTTTTTTTTTTTTTTTTTTTTTTTTTTTTTTTTTTTTTTTGCTTATTAATTGTACATTTGGGTTTTTTCCCGGATGGGTGGTGGGGGGTATAGCTGGATCTGGGGGGGGAGGCGCCATAGGCCTTGGGGGGGATGGGCACCCCTGCAATAGGGGTTATCTAAATATTGGTTATCTGAATAAATATTGGTATTCTGAATTGTTAAATTAAATTGATTCTCAATGAAACGACTTTGGCGTTCTTAATCACTATTATTAATATTATAATTAATTAGTTAAGAACAACTTACCAATTGGAGTTTCAGAGCCTTCTTTAAGCCTGATAACGATCTCAGTTTGGCCGTTGATAAGGAATCGAGGTGGGCGATTGGCCAAAACAGGAGAGAGGAAGGACAGAAAGGATAATATAATAAATAAAGAGGAACATTTGGGATAAAGGGTTCTACAGCTTTGTCTACTGGGCAAACAGAAATAACTTAAATAAAATAAAGATAGATAAGATGAGAATGATAAAAGAAAATGGATAATAGGAACATTTAAAGTGAATTTTGAAAGGGAAGTGCGGGAATTTTCACAGGGAGCTGGACGAAGTCTTTCTTCGGACTTGGCGTCAACTAAGGCAGGTCTATATGACGGCAAGTCATTATCACAGAAGGAGCGATTGCAGAGAAACGTTGTAGGTTGACCCGAAATGGAGTTATCGTTGTTTTTACACTGCGGCAGTGGTCGTTTCGAAAAAGCACGAGAAGTCGAATTTCGTCTAGTCCTAATATGAAACGGATTTTTATTTGATAAACTAACACTACAATTATCATTACGTAAACTAAATTGCTTATAAGAAGAATACTGGCATCGAAGAGAATTATCACTATAGAAACGTCCACACGAAACTTGGCAAGGATTTAAACAGTTATCAATCTTAATCAAGTCACTTCCTCTCTTAATCGGAACGTCATCATTCATTGAATCGGCTGAATAATCACTGGGATTCACAGAAGGACTTATCACTAAACAACTCTCACATCTCGACATATGGCTGTGTAAAAACACTTCATCACTGTCGCAAAAAGATGAATCGGCGAATTCGTGCAGCAACTGTTGCTCATCTGAGAGAGAACTGTTTTGATCATCCAGGTTGTCTAGAGAAGAAGTCCCAGAGGAGAAAGAAGACGCCTCTAATCTTCTACAAGAAGTCTTCTTAGAAAATGCTTCTGAATCCCTGAAAGTCCACTTCCAATCTCTTCTAGGATCAGCCATCTACTTCTACATCTTAAGAAATCCTCCACCTCTCTGACTTCAGGTACTCCCTCATTATGATCAGCACACGCAGAGGTCTGAAACAAAATACAAAATAAATAAATAATGATATCTTGAGCCAACAGAACAAAATAAAAATAGCAAATATAATATTATCTTTTATTACCAGTGGCGGCGATAATGGGCCCGTACGGCCCGCGGCGCGGTGGGCCCCGGGGATCTGGGGGCCCCTGAGGGCTCTTGGAAGGGAAATAGAGGGGCTCCTACTAAAAGTTTTTGGGGGGGGGAGCAATATCTTACCGCCGCCACTGTTTATTAGTAGCTTTAAAACTAATATTTGAAGAAGCAGTAATATCTAATTTAATCGATTTATTTTTAAGTATAATAAAAAAAAGAAGTTCAACAAGCGATTGTTTAAACTTTATCTATTTCATTATAAATATATTGATTTTCATCAATATTTCGGAAACTAGATGTTTTGCAAGATGGTCGAATAGACTACATTTTAGATTTTTTTTTTAAATTAAAATTGTAGGAACCGTTTTGAAAAATAATTATTTTTCACATTTTGAAGTTTTTATTTATTTATTTATTTTTGGAGGGGTAGCACCCCTGAATATAGAGATACAATTAATTTCTCGATTTCAACTCGGGGTATGATTTTTCTTAAGATGTGTGCCAAATTTTATCGAAGTAGTCCAATAGTTTAGGCTCCACGAGTCTGCAAAGACTAAAGACGACAGACTACAGTAAAAAAAAAACTACAGCTGTTTCGCAGGGAGGAGTATTATTAATATAAAACTATAAATAAAAATTACCCAGACGGATGGATTATTTAATTTAGAGGTTATAGTTACAGACATAAATAAATAATTGTATTAAAGTTCTAAAGATAATAATAACAGAAATTAAAATAGAAAGTTATAAAGCGTACGGTCTGTTTTTAATAAGGATATTAATTACAAATGATGGGGAATAACAATAAATTTGTTCATTAAAATGAGGTGCTTATAAAAAGATGACATAAATAATTATGAAGGTAAAATATCAGATAAGTAGATGAAGATCTTGTTGACATTTATATGGATGGCAAAGATGGAATAATTTACAGATAGATAATGTTTTAAAATATGAAAATATTTAAGTTATTAAAGTAAAGATTAATGATAGAAAAACTAAAAAAAAAAAGGAATGAAAATGTGATGATTGTGTAAAGAAGGCATATTTACAAACAGCAGGTTAGGTTTGTTAATCTAGGAAAAATTATAAAAGAAATTAAATCTAAACAAAGATTAAATAATCAAAAATTAAAAAAAATTATAACAATGTCAATGTGATTATGTCATATTATGTTTAAACTACATGATTAAACAACAGCCGACAGACTATACAAACAAACACATTTTATAAACAACTTTTTTGGACTCAGGGGTCCTTATCCTTAAAACGTGTAAATCCCCTAAAATCTTAAAATCGAATTTTAACGCTATCACAATACTATGTACGTGTAACATGTGAAAGTAAAAACTGACGATGAGGCGAAATAATAAGTTAACAAGACGTCCAAGAAAATGCTATCTACGATGATATTAATTATAGTAAGACAACTACTCAGTGGCGTATCCAGGGGGGGGGCACAGGGGGCACGTGCCCCCCCCCCCCCCCCAAGACGGCCCAGACCCAATACTTAGAGTAAAAAAAAAGAAAAAAATAACTTCATATTTTTTTAATCACTTTATATTTAATTTCACCTCAGAAATGCATAAAACCGCTGTTTTGAGAGGTCATATTATCAAAATTTTCCGGGGGAGGACCCCCGGACCCCCCACCATAGATGCCCCCCTCCCCCTTTTATTAACAGTAGACGACGCCCATGCAATGGCAAAGTTATATGAAAAGCCTTCATGATGTACACTGTTGAAAATCTCTTTACTAGTACAGTAATTGTTATTATGTACATTTTGAGGAGATAAAATGGAAAAATATATCAAAAAGTCCACATATGCGTATTTATGTATGTTCTTTATACTACTTTGCAGTTTGAATCCGATCTCGATGAAAATTTGCAAACTTGCCCTTCAAAGCAAGGGAAAATTTACTGTCTGCATGAATTTCCGAAATTTAAATTTTGGTACACAGGGGTACGGGGTACAAGTAATGGATACGGGGTCTAAGTAATTACTTTAGGAGTCATTGTTGTTACTTACAGTTTAGTCATATTTTCATTTAAGAGGGGGTAAATTTGGGATATGTACAAATTATCTTATCACCTCATATTCAAATTCACCTCAGAAATGCATAAAACCGCTGTTTTAAGAGGTCATATTTTCAAAATTTTCCGGGGGAGGACCCCCGGACCCCCCCCCATGAATACCCTTCCCCATTAATTAACTGCAGACGCGACGCTCATGATTTACAGTAAGATATTGTACTGCAGTAAGCATCAGCAGGACATTTTCTAGCGAAAACGTTCTAAAACAATTGTTGTTACATGGGCTTGGAGATTTTTTTTTTATTAGTTGTACATTGTTCTTTTCTTTGGGGGGGGGGGGCTGCTTTTGAATAAGTAGTACCCTTTTTTTGTTACCTCAAAACTACCCCCCCCCCCCACCTTCCCATATCTTAACTGACTTAGAATGTGCTCCCCCCAAACCTAGCCGCTGGATACGCCACTGCAACTACTTCCTTTTTAGTAATGATTCGCGGATATAACAAAGGAAAACAGGGTTTTAGATTAGATCTTTACAACAGAAAAACAATAATAAATTCATCAATAAATATATGAGAGACAGTTATATATAAAATAACACAAGACAATTTCTGTAAAAAGGAATAAATATTAATTGTTGAAGAAGTTTATCTGGTTAGAGTTTTTTTGCTCTTGTCAAAGGAAGGTCATACCTGTATAGTGTATAGTGTATACCATGTATAAGATAGGAGGTTATGAATTATAGAAATAATGTTTATTAGGAATGTGTCTCTATTATCAGGGTTTGCGGGAAATTTAAAGAACATTTCCTTTAACCTATTTTTTTAAGAGCCTTAAACGAGACCTAAATTTATATTTATTAATTGCTTCATTCAAGATAATTTAGCAAATAATATAGATATTAAATTAAATTTCTTAGTGTGAGTGAAAGTAAAGAACTATTTTAATGCTGCTACCTCAAGAATTTGAAGATATACATGGAGGAAAAGTACCAAGAGTTAAAAGTGGCGTTTATAATTTCTAATAAACAAACGTCAAGCATTAAATGATTAAGGCCTTGTTAATATCACGATCACGACAAAAGTTCATTTGACAGAAGTCTATTACTTCCCGAAGACTCCGTTGTTTACACAGGAGTTTTTAATATCCATCAACATTCATAACACTGTTCAATAGTAAAGTATCAGAATGGGTTTTGTATAAGGGGGGCCGAGTGATACGGAGTGCGTAGTATATTAGTTTTGTCGGTCTGTATGGTTGGGGCGTTACGGTAGGATGAATTCACCTGCTGTTATCTCAGGTAGGTTCATTACACCTAGTTCTAGAGCTACGAACAGCCGAACAGGGGAGAAAAACTGACAGAGTGGGTGAACTATAGTTTGACATGAAGAAAAGTGAGGTCTTGGTACACTACAAGCAGCCATTGCTAGCGTGCAAGATAAACACTTTCATATTACTTCCTTATTCTATTTACATTTATACCTTTTGTCTCTTTTTTCATTAATAAACCAATAATAATGAGAAAAAGAACGTTCACAGTTCACAGCTGTGAGAAATAGGAACGTCACCATGAATATCTTAAAGATTACTTCTTCAAATCCTACATAACGTTCTCAGCTGTGAGAAATAGGAACGTCACCATGAATATCTTAAAGATTACTTCTTCAAATCCTTCATTACGTTCACAGCTCTGAGAAATAGGAACGTCGAACGTCACCATGAATATCTAACGTTCACAGCTGTTTACAATATGGGTAACAAGTCATAGAGAGTTCATAAAGCTCTATAGGGATTACAAGTAGTAAGAGGTAATAATTTTCTTTGAGATCCAAAGAATCAATATTTTGCTTAAATTTTTTAAGAAGTAAAAAACAAATATATATTTAACTCTGCATTGACCACACCTTATAGATGCTTATTATGCTTTTTTTCGTCCTGCATAAAACTGTTAAAGATCGGGAGGTAAATAAAACAAAAAAAACCAAGATTAGATACCACGTAAGCTTTTGAGGTTAACAATACCCGTAGGCAATCACATGACTAAAAAAAGACCAGTATATTTTACGCATGAAAGCCCGCAGGAGAAGATATAAACCTTTCCCTTTAATGTACAATGTACATCGATTGGATTACGTCCCTTTCTTTTCTTCGCTCTTCTTAAGCGTATTCATTATTTGTTTTTACTCATATGTTTGTGTTTATAATTTATGAACATATGTGATTATAATCACATGTTCAAATATTTATGTATATGCAGTTGGCCAAACTGTTTTTTTTTTTAAATTTATTATCAATAGAAAAATCAAGCTTACTCTATAATAGAACAAGGCGTAGTGAGTTCTTCATTTCAGAGACTTGTACTTAAAAAAGTTTTGTTTATTTGTATATTTGTTTCTTTGTCTAAAGATAATTAGCGTAAAAATTGATCGATTTAAATGAAATTCGGCACACGGGCGCATCTTATAATTTGTGACAACTATATAGATATAGCTTTGGTGGAGATTCCACACTAAATTTTAAGATGGCGGCCAATATGGTGGACGATTAAAAAATGTTTTTGAAGTGAAACTTCTTTGGTGGCGGTAGAGTGAATTTTTTCATGTAGTGAAATTGTGTAACGAAGTTTGCGATTCGAGACTCGTCTAAGTGTAACATTTTTACAGACTAATTGTTTTTATCTATTTAAAGACCAGCAAATCAAAACAAACATTTTATTTTTATTGGAATAAATGTGGTTGCCTTATTGTAGCAATATTTTTTTTTCAATTAAATATCCCATTTCCCATAACCATTTCTTAATCCTGAAATAATAAATTCTTCAAAAAATAAAAATGAAGGAGAGCAATGAATTCTAGAACTTAAGTTTCACTTCTAATGCGTGAGAGCCTCACACATATTTAGATAGTATGGCATGTTGTACGCCGATATATAAAGGTCTTGAAGAGTAGGAAAAAATTTGTAACTATTTCTGCAAAATTTTCATTCTTTGTCGGCAGTTTAAATGCCTACTGCCTACTATATGCCATACACATTTTAAAGCAGAAGAAAATACACCTAGTTAAAAATGATTAGTAGAGATAGTTCCAACGGAAGTTAGATTTTATGATCACGAATACTTCACGCAGGTTTGATTGAGCATCTTATAAAGAATAAGAAAACTATTCAAGTATAACACCTTATAAAATTAATATCCTATTTGAAACACGTTTTAACGCTCAACTTCATTTCAGATGATAAATTATAACTTCAATTTATTTTAATAACTCAAATAAAAGTAGAAGATCAGGTATAACATCCTCTATGGAATACTTTCACATTTGTATCTCTTAGTTTAGTTTTTTATCTTTTTTGTGATATTCATTGCTGAATTCCTTTCTCTTGGTTCTTCATTTAGAATAGAACGACTAACGAACCGCACTCTCCATTTTTTACCTTCATCTCAGAGAGCCACCATTCGTTTTCGTTCTTATCAGTGTTGTTCCATCGCTTACCGGTATCGAGCTTTTATACGTTGTAAACGATCTGGAAGGCGTGCATTCGTAACACTTTACATGTTCTTATCTGAAATCTATTCGACTTAGAAATAGGTCTTATGATGGTTCAAAGAGTGAACCAGTGTAGTGTTCTGTCTCGTGCCCCCTTATTTCTTTCTTATCCCCACAATTTCACATACATCACTGTCAAGGAATTAATGTCATGCTTTGATGTCGTCAGACATTATAAGAAAAGAAAACAACGATGGAACAAATCGAAACAAATGATGCACATTACTATAATCTTTATTACTTAACATATAAATAATTTTCATCCTATATCACTAACAAAAAAAATCCTTTCTATTCACAAGTACCTACTGCAGGAAAAAGAATAATATGTCTACAATGAAATCAAAAGTTGTAACTGATAATAAGGATAAGGGTAATTTAGATTTAGAGGGCTTTCGTATCTTGTTTTTTTAAGCTCGAAACAAAAGACAATAATAGATTATTAATTAAGAAAATTAATTCATTATGAGGTTGTACTCAATTTAACCTGTTACACTATTATAGATAAGATAAATCTATAGTAGAGTTGAATTTTAATTAAAATTATCCTCTGATATAACTCGTTATTTTTAGAAAAAGGTTTATTATAACGTGCTTTTAAAAGACAGTTCATAATTATAAAAAAAAGTCTCCTAATGAGGGCGGCGGCGTCACATACTTCATCGCATCCTTTTACTGGATGAATGGTCACTTAAGTATAAATTTAACTATGTTATATGGTCACTGAATGTTATAGCAGATAACGACAAATTAAATTGATAAGTTATGTTTATTTATATTTATACTAACTTTTCGTAAGAAACTAGATAAAGAAATGCACGTAATCGCACTTGTTAATAGACTGCATCTTGTAAGCTTCCTTTTCTTAAAAATGTCTTTACTTCATGGAAAAACATTAAGTCAAATTATAATGTATATGTTTTTGTGTTTACTCCTGGTGGCTAAATATAGCACTAAAGTGTAAAATAGCGACCTCTAGTTACATCCTAACTTTATACTTATGCCTAGGGTTACCATATCACCCGTTTTTCCCGGAAACCACCCGTTTTTTATTCGTTTCCCCCCCCCCCNCACCCGTTTTTACAAAGCTCAGAGAATTTTATTTAGTACTTTACTAGTGTAACAAACGTAATAACCCATAGTACTTTATTAATTAAAATAAAACACATTCTGAATATACAGTGGACCGATGAGCGAAACCGTCTTCAAGTTCAAACGGTGAAACATTTAATAACGGTTTTGTACAACTTGAGACATTTAATTTGTACAGATTTTTATAAAGAAATAGTTAAAAAAAATGACTTTTTGAAAAAAATAAAAAGTTGTCAAAAATATAATGATAATGTAAATATAACAATAAACAATAATAGTAAATAAGAATAAGACAATTTACCATTTCGTTTTGTACAAAATACAGATTAAGTAAAACTTAATGTGTTATATAACCTTACCTGTTATATATACCAATATATTATATAGGTCAATGTACAATTTGTTTTAAAAAATTAAAAAATAAATATGTATCATTTTATTTACAAAAGAAAAAAAAATCTCCACAAAATTCATTAAAATTATTAACAAAATTTGATCTCAGATAGCGACAATTCTCCCCATTTTATATTATTTTTTTCAAAATTCCCCCGGACCCCCCTAAACATTTCCCCCGGTTTTTTAGATTTGAAATATGGTAAGCCTACTTATGCCATATTATACTTTATTCTGATAGCGCGGGAAAATCGAAAAGAAAAACAGGTGGGGAGCCAATGGGAGCTCGAGATTTTGGCGGGAAGCAGGTTGCGGCAACCAACAAAGCCAAATATCACTGGATAAGCTTGATAACCGCCTAGTTGATTTAATTTTTCCCTCACATAGGTTGGCAAATCTGAGATATCTGAATTTCAAAGTATAATGACATGAGAATAGAGTGTCACATTTTTCAAGTCTTTTTTGCGTAACAGGAACATATTCATGTTTAAACAGTTCTATGTTAATCAGAACAATGCCAGATATATATACTGTTTCACTGTTTGTTCTAAAAGATCTAGTACATCATAACAAAATTATAATCTGACTAATAGTTCATTTAAATCCAACTTCTAATACATACAACTTTTAAAGACCAAACAATCGAAAATATCTAAAAACAAAGTACTTTTTTACAGAGTTGAAAAATAAGAAAAAAAAAAAAAAGAATTTATATTGATCTAGTAAAATTCTTGGCAGTGAGACGTAAACGTGCCGAACGAACTGATCCGAATAGACACACTCACACTTAAGAGAAGTTTTATAAATTGGGAGAAGTGAGGTTGCACAACGTGGGNTGTATGGTAGGTCATAATTAGCCCATTGATGACCCAAGTTTTAACCTAAAGCGCAATTTTCCTAAATCTTCAAAATTAATCATCTGATGTTTATAAAATTTGGTTGGTTTGTCGAAAGTAGCCCGTAGATAGCACCAGTTTAGTTTCAAATGTCTGCGCGCTCTTTATTTTTTCCGTCTGCGCTAAATTCTAAATTGATACTTTAATTCATGTAAAATAGTCCGCCAATTTGTGAGGCACATATAACTTCCTCGCGTCCTATTTCGTATACTTTAATGATTTTATGCTTTTGCAATGTTTTATTGTCTAATTTAGTCAATTTCCCACCCATCAATTTAAAACCTGACAAAAATGTTTTTATGTTTTACACAAATTAATGTATTAATTTTACTAATACTAATTATCAGTGTTATTCGTTATTAGTGATAAGAGTTGTTAGTTGAATGTAGCTTACTACTAGTGTAGCAGTGTAGAAGGTAAGGAAACCTACCTTACTAACTAACACCAACTACCAATTAGTTTGGAGAACTGGATATTTCAGGTCAATATTAGTGTGATGGTTTTATGGTTGGGCGAACCAACAAATCCCTTAATCTAATTTAATTTTGGAAAAAAAATACATAAATAAAAATAACATCTAATAACACTAATAATACAAAAAAAAGTATAAAATTTATGATTAGTCCCATTAGTTGAATTATCGCCTCAACACTTTTTATTATAGGAGAGCAAGGCTCATCATGTCCATTCAAATGCAGGCATCTTCAAAGATTAAATAATCTTTAAGTTTAATTTTTAACTTAACTTTAACATTTACCCCAACCATAAAGTTGTATTGGCAAACATTTCTTTAATTTCACTTTCATAGTTTTTACTTATGTGTATATATATATATATATATTTTTTAATAATTAAAATTTTAAAATAACCTTGTTTTTATGGTACTAATTTTTTAATTATAACTGCTCTAATAGTACAGAACATTAATACTGCCGAATCGATACTAATATAAAATTATGAACTAATTTAGTTTTTAATTAATTCAATCTTTCTATTAAATGTTTGATTTTTATTAATATATAAAAAAATTAAATAAAACAACTTTTTAGGGAGCTGACTTTAAATCAAGTTCTAGGGTTTGAGACTTTGAAAATCAACAAACAAAATCTAAGCATACGAAGATATACCAACTATTATTTACTTTTTTAGGAAAACAATTGTTTTTCTGAAAATCAAAAAACGATAGTCACAACTTAAAAGTGAGCTGGAGTCTCGAACATTTAGAATCTATTTTTAATTCTGTGATAAAATACCAGTTTAGAAATACGGTCATAAGGTCATAAGTAGAGTTCGGATCGATATGCACTTAAAAACATCAATAAATGCATATGAAAATTGCGAAATATGCATATAATATATGCAACTTATTCCAAAAACATATACACTAAAATATGCACTTATCCTAAATATATGCACTCAAATATGCACTTATCCCAAATATAAGCACTCCAATATGCATTTATCGCAAATATATGCACTTATTAGTACAGTAAAATTAGCTCAAAAATTATCCAAACCCAAACATCCAAAAAAAAAGTTCAACCCCACGCCAAATTGTTTTATGCCCTCCTCGTAGTAAGTGATAAAAAGTTGCACGACTTGCAGCGTCGGGTTTGGCCGGGAGGGGGGAGGAAAGGGGGGTAAAAAGGTATGTTTAATCGTTTTTCGCTAATATCTCGAAAACTATGAGGTTTGGCGCTAACTTTGTTATATACAAAATTAATCTATTTAAAATTTGGAACAGAAATAGACTTATGCATTTTTGTGCTAAAGTTAAGGATTACGGAGTTATGAAGGGTAAACATATCACATTTTTCTATTTTGCTTGGAACTTTTAAATGAAAATACATGGTCTTAATTACACTTTTCCACCTTAAAACATGATTCCACACATTTTTCTTCCATCAAATGCCCGAAAATTGTTTTTGGAAGTGGTTTAGGCTAATTTTTTAAAACATAAAATTTAGATTTTTTTGGTTTTTTTACGATTGCAGGAGAACTATTTCGTCTACAGGTTTCATTTTGTGCTTGTCTGAAAGCCAAATAAATTTACTAAAACTTCGTTTCTTATGGCTTTTCTCGTAGGTGAGCGGTTTTATGCCGATATTGGGCCCGAAACAAGAGCAATATTTAAAATTTCAATTTTTTTTGGAAAAACTGCCAATTTTAGAACAGTAATTTCGAAGCTGCAAATTTAGGCTCACCACCCTAACTGTAATAAAAAAAATCTTTCCAAAACGTTTCCAGGAAAATGGAAAATAGTGCTATTTTTACAGCTTCATAACTCCGTAATCGTTAACTTTAACACAAAAATGCATAAGTCCATTTCTTTTCAAAATTTTAAGTAGATTAATTTTGTATATAACAAAGTTAGCGCTAAACCTCATAGTTTTCGAGATATTTGCGAAAAACTATTAAAAATACATTTTTAATAGTTTAGATTAAACATACCTTTTTACCCCCCTTTCCTCCCCCCTCCCGGCCAAACCCGACGCTGCAAGTCGTGCAACTTTTTATCACTTACTACGAGGAGGCCATAGAACAATTTGGCGTTGGGTAGAACTTTTTTTTGGATGTTTGGGTTTTAGCCTAATTTTACTGTACTATATCTCAAATTAATAAATTACTAAAATTTAGGAACAGTAAGAAAATTTGTCTGAACTACTATGACTTCCTCTAAATTTGTAATCTTAAAATTTCGTCTGAGGTCGGAAAGAACCATTTTTAAACTTGAAAACGTTCTCTCAATAGAACGTCGCACGACACTACTGGAATATATTTTAGGGCACTCTTTGCTTTTGGGATGGCCTAATTTGCCGAATCTCCGAAGCCCTCTGATCTTAGTGTAATACTCTAATGCACGTGTTGTGCATTCATTTGGTTAACGAAGTTATTTTAATCCGATAATAAGGGCAGCACTCTATATATAAATCGTCAGCGGTACTTTGTCCGGGATTAAGTCGAAAAACAAGAAAACAAGTCTTCTTATAGGGTATCAACCAGTAGTGACCCCCTGTAAACCCCCTGTCCTGGCAGAAGCTTAAGACAGGGTTACGTGCACCGTTACACAGTGAATGACTTCTAATCCTAAGGGTTTTGGTACCTAGATAATATATTTTTGACTAGAAACATGATATAAAATATGGACCTTAGAGGAAATTTCTCTCAAAAAGTAGAATATCTATACGAAAATATTCAATAATATGCACTTGTGCCGGAAATATGTAATTATATGCAATAATGCCCGAAATATGCAATTTTAAATTTGAATTTAAAGTGGCCTAGTGCATTCTAAACATCATAATTCGTAAAGAAAAATCAATTGGGGCAATAAAAAAAAATATGCAAATATGCAAAATCCGAACTCTAGTCATAAGACACAACTTAAAGGTAAGTAAGACCTTTCGAAGAGACAAACAAATCTGATTGTCTCCAATTTCTAAAGTTCTAAAGCAGAAATCCGTTATAGACAACAGTGAACATGTTTAGTCCCGTGTCAGTCGCTCAATTTTTGCGAACCAACATATCATAAATATTACTTGTTTAGTTTTAATGAAATTTGTATGGTAGGTCATAATTAGCCCATTGATGACCCAAGTTTTAACCTAAAGCGCAATTTTCCTAAATCTTCAAAATTAATCATCTGATGTTTATAAAATTTGGTTGGTTTGTCGAAAGTAGCCCGTAGATAGCACCAGTTTAGTTTCAAATGTCTGCGCGCTCTTTATTTTTTCCGTCTGCGCTAAATTCTAAATTGATACTTTAATTCATGTAAAATAGTCCGCCAATTTGTGAGGCACATATAACTTCCTCGCGTCCTATTTCGTATACTTTAATGATTTTATGCTTTTGCAATGTTTTATTGTCTAATTTAGTCAATTTCCCACCCATCAATTTAAAACCTGACAAAAATGTTTTTATGTTTTACACAAATTAATGTATTAATTTTACTAATACTAATTATCAGTGTTATTCGTTATTAGTGATAAGAGTTGTTAGTTGAATGTAGCTTACTACTAGTGTAGCAGTGTAGAAGGTAAGGAAACCTACCTTACTAACTAACACCAACTACCAATTAGTTTGGAGAACTGGATATTTCAGGTCAAATATTAGTGTGATGGTTTTATGGTTGGGCGAACCAACAAATCCCTTAATCTAATTTAATTTTGGAAAAAAAATACATAAATAAAAATAACATCTAATAACACTAATAATACAAAAAAAAGTATAAAATTTATGATTAGTCCCATTAGTTGAATTATCGCCTCAACACTTTTTATTATAGGAGAGCAAGGCTCATCATGTCCATTCAAATGCAGGCATCTTCAAAGATTAAATAATCTTTAAGTTTAATTTTTAACTTAACTTTAACATTTACCTTTGGTAATTTTAAAAATTAATAGCTTTATCACGGTTCTCTAAAATGCTTCATTATAGTTGTATTAACGCATAAAGCGACTCCAAAGTAGAAATAAAGCTATTAGAAGTAATTTCATTTCAAAACCGGATTCTATTAAGACACAAGCCTCGGAAAATTTTAATAGAACCAAAAAAATGTATTAGATTTTCTAAATTTTTGTTTTTATACACACACAAATATATTTAGAGGAATAAATTTCAAAATACAATTATGGTTCTTATATCTTAACAGAAAATTTATTTAAATTATTTTTTTTTTCTTTTTAATTTAACACCTTCCGGATGGGTAACTTAAAAATCGCTTCTAGATATCTCGGAAATTTTTCCTGTAGATATATATTATTATTATTGTCTCAATTCTATTATATCTCTTTGCTCAATTAACTCTAGAAACTAGATTTCCAAATAAGTTGACAAACGAAACGTATATGTAGGTACATTATGTATATAAGAGGACCAAAGAATAGAGGTACTCATTTAGATTGTTACTCCCCTACGTTTTTGAGAATATAAATGACTTTGACTAAAAACAACTATTTAAACAAAGGGAGGTTTAGTCCAATGTACTTTGGGACAAAGAAATATCACACTTCTGTTTTTATAAGGGGAGTAACAGTCTAAAGAAGAATATTCTGTACACCTTCTTTAGATTGTTACTCAATACTCCCCTCTGTTTTTGTTATAAGAGGAGTAACAGTCTAAAGAAGAATATTCTGTACACCTTCTTTAGATTGTTACCCCCCTCTGTTTTTGTTATAAGGGGAGCAACAAACTAAAGAAGTGCCAGAATGGAGAAATACTGTCTCTCCCTAACGAAAACAGAACCACTTAAACATAATAGACGCAGAAGGTTGAAACTTTTATGGGACGAACCACGGGCTAATTATGACCTACCATCCAAATTTCATTTAAATAAGACGAGTAGTTTTTAAGATATATATTGGTCCGCAGGAATATGCCGGCACTAATTATAACTAAGAGGCTGGTTTTTAAAATTACCATATAATTTCTGGAGAAGTATTCGTTTTATTCCACTACTTATTTTCCAATTAATACAAAAGTAATAATTTTAGAACAATAAAAAAAAAATTAAGATTTACAAGCTCTTAGAAAAATAAAATAAAATAAATAGTAAGCCACGTAAAAAAAGGAAAGAAATTATACCGTATATACCGATCAAAAATTTAACCTTAAAGAGTTAAAATAAATAAAATAAAATATAATATATAAAATAAACACTATAAATTACTAAAAGATATACAAGTAGAATTATAAATAATCTTATAATTTAAAGGTGTTTCACCTAATCGAAATAATTTGTAGCGCACGAATCTCGGCGTATACCTAAGTACCTACTACTAGTTCTAACCCTAATAACTTAGAAGCAGGTGATGCCTGTAACCTTCCCCGTAGGTTAGAAATCTCTACTTTAATTGAGGTTGTTGGTAAGATTCTTGTTCGCTCCATATGATGATTGTTTAAGTTGCGGCTTTGAATTATGTACACTTGACTTGCACTTAAGATAACTTTATGATGCCCAGAAGGCCGCTATTATATTTACTTAATGGCATAAACGGTAATCGGTTTCAGAATTTGCTATTTTTTATTTTTTTAAAGTATTTTTACCTGCTCAGATTTAATATTAGTCAGAAGATAAAATGTAAGTATAGTTTAGTAAGCAGTTTTAACTTATCATCTTTAAAAAATGCCTTACTGTTAATTTAAGAACGTTACATGAATTTAAAAAGTTAAATAAAAAAGAATAACTGTTAAAAAGTATAGAGTACTTAAGTTGTTAGCAAGTATTAAGTACTTAAAGACGAAAATAATAATCAGAAATACATATATAGATATTAGTTATAGGTATAGTTGGTAACACCTTAGTTAAGTTGCGGAAGACAGCTCAGTAGAAGCGATATTGCTGGCATTATCCCGTTAAAGATTAATTAAAAGTTGGTTGAATCATAGAATTATTTATTTATATATCTCGAAATATTCTTACTTTGTTTAATTTATTATTCTTTGATTATGTCCCTATTGACAACGATTTTGTGTAGAGGTTTTTAAATATCACCACTTAAAATATCTTTGGATTCTATAATTATTTATTATGTATTGCTTAAATAATTGCTTCAAATATGACGAAGAGGCAAAACATGATTATCATCAGCGCTTGAACTTAAGTTCTTTAAGACTTACGAATTCACTGATCTTACTTAAAAGTTAAAAATTGATTCAATAAATAACTTCATAAAGTGTTTGTTGTAAGTATTGACTGAGATTTTCTGGTAATCAAACATAATAAATCGTGTTGAAAGAAATAAAACACCGTACTTATAAAATACAAGTTTATTAGTATTTACCACAATATTTAATTTATTATAAATCAGACCGGCTTCACCCAAGTTACGAGTATAACAATTTTTAATAGTATGACGGCTATATCTTCAGTGACCTATATTTCTATAGACTGAATATACATAGTTCTAAATATTTAGGATACTACATATGATAAATAAATCAATAAGGACTTAATTACAAATAAAATATTTTGTAATAAAACTTAAATCGACTAAAAGGTCACTGGAACATTATTACATTTAAGTAATTAGGAAGTTTATAACAGAGTATCCTTTTATGAACAAATAATTTTTAATATTATAATGTAAAGTATAAAACGCTCAGACAAAAAGCTAATTCGTTTTTTCACTTCTTTACCTTAAAGTAGGATATCTTATGATAGTTTTATGAACTTTTAAAATTATAAACTCATTCAAAGATAAATAAATGAAATGATAGAAAAGTAACAGTACTACAGTCTATAAGATTAGAGTTGGCACAATCAAAAAGCGGGAAAATTTCGAGGGAAACGATTTTATTGGTCCCCCATGTTGAATGCAACTTCAGAAAAAAATGCTCTACTCTACCCCTGTTCCACAAAAAAAATGTAACATGATAACACCGATTTTCCCTTTTATAACCCCGAAACTACCTCCACATTTGTTGTTTCCCGCCTTTGATTGTGCCAACTCTAATCTTATAGACTGTAAAAAAAAAAAAAAAAAAAAAAAAAAAAAAAAAAAAAAAACAGTACTAAAGGATAATTCAGTAGTTTTTTAAATAATGGAAAAGAGTCCTTGAAGGGCCGGAGGAACTCAGGAGACCTCGCTACAAGAGCCCAGCCGTAAACAATACAAGGTCCTGGAAATTAAGTTTTAGGTAAGCAGCGGCCCGTGTCAGTATAACGGTCCTTAGTCCTAACCAAACATTAGTCTATCCCTAGCAACCCATTATTGTAAATAAACTATAGGTTAGTTGAAGCCTTAATATCTCTGTATGTATAGTCGATGATAAGTTAAATGACCATAAAATAACTAGAAAAATATGTAGAAAACCCAACAAGGAAAAATTCAGAAATTCGAAAATAGTAAGATTCTTTTTAAGAAATGTGATTTGATTAGGCACTTGTTTAGATTGTTACTCCCCTTATAAAAAAAACAGGGGAGTAACACTTTAAAGAAGGTGTACGGAATTTTCTTCTTTGGACTGTTGCTCCCGTAATAAATACCGTGATTAAATATTATTATTTTTTTATATAAAAGTTACTTAAAAATTTAGTTGTTGACGATACAAAATAATTGTGGTAAATTCATAAAATACTCTTCATGACAAGGCAATATGGGCACAAATCTGATTGGCCGAAATATAGCTAGATGACAACAATATAGTTTTCAACCCAAAAACTTATTAACCCTTTACGACCCACAAAAAAATAAGATTAATAAATATACATTTACTTAAAGGATAATATGAACTATAGATCAATCATTTTCAGAACGGACCATGAAGGAGAGGGGAGAGGATAAAGATAGAGGATAATAAGTGTCATAAATTAGACACGAAAGTGCGTCTAGGCTAATAATCGGGGTTTTAAATAGAATTACAGAGCTGTTGCCTCTCTCACTAGCGTATTATCAAGATCAAGGTGAGTCCAGTAGATACCGAGTTCGATACACGGCGAAATGCGGAGTCAGTTAATAGCTTACTACCTCATGCCTCTCTCATTTCATTATAAAAATAATATAATACATTGTATATAAGCAGACTCTTCTGCTTATAAAAATAGCACCTTAAGCCTCGTCCAGACAACCAAACCGAACAGATAAAACGAGCCGAGCATTGGTCTCTGCGCATGCCCAGTCTGAGATGCGCAGGCGCAATTTAGACTGAGCATGCGCAGAGACTATTGCTCGCCTTGTTTCCTCTATTCCTATTTAGTTCGGTGGTCTGGACGAGGCTTTAAAGTCATAGCCTCTATTATGCTCTGATGAGATAAGAACGCACAAAGTCAGGAAATAGTAAAATGATGGAACGTGAATTTATGTTCTTATCAACTAATTTATGTCTGAATCCTTAGACAAGCCCTGATTTATCAATGGGCAGACTGGGCATTTGCAAGTCTGCATTTGAGAAGAGAAGAAAGGAAGGGAAAATCGAACTTGAACCCATATTTTGTTTGAGGCCAACAATCTGGGGCGCCAATAAGATCTTTGCCCAGGGAGCAAAATACCTCAAATCAGGGCCTGTCAATGGAGCAAAAACCTTTAGAAATCTTGGACAAGCAAAAGGGCTTTTGCAACTATATTTAGAGGATAACTTAGGGTCAGCGTGTAAACGCAGTGCGAAATCAGCCGTACAAATCATATAAGTGGCATTCCATTTTGTCTATTCTAATATTTTCTGAAGATACGCAAAAGTAAGGCAAGGGTGCCCCCCCCCCTAAACTCTATGACAAAACCCCCCCNCTCCCTCTAGCCATAAAATAAATCTGTATGAGAGAGGTGCCCCCCCCCCTAAACTCTATGACGCAACCCCCCCGTTGAACGTTATGTTGGTAAAATATCAATAGGAATACAAAAACTTATATCACGTACAAATTTAACTAAAACTACACCTGCCTACAAAATTTTTAGGAAAGTAATATTAAAGTAAATTTTTCTTTGTTATGTTGATAAAACAAATGCATCCATATGTTTTCTTTTGTGAAATTGAACTAATACATTTTTTCCTGCAGACATTACCATTAAGTTAGAAAGCCACGTGTCTCCTAATGTAGACCTTAGCCTGTCTTTGATTATTTTAACTCTGCTCATTACTCAATCAGCCAAACAGCTAGCAGGTCGAATGAGAGGATTCCTGGGCACTGGGCAAGTTAGCATCTGGGCCCCTTTAGACAAATAAAGCGGGGGGTCCGGAGGGTCCTCCCCCGGAGAAATCTACGCTAGTAGCCCTGAAAGAATCAGGAGGTAACTGTATGAGCAGGTAAGAATGGAGGATACCAAAACATTGCTGATGGACCACAGAACTTGCATTACGTATTGTGGATAATTTCCAGAAGGACCACTGAACTTGCATTATGTATTGCGGATAATTTTCAGAAGGACCACTGAACTTGCATTATGTATTGCGGATAATTTTCAGAAGGACCACTGAACTTGCATTATGTATTGTCGATAATTTCCAGAAGGACCACTGAACTTGCATTATGCGTTGCGGATAATTTCCAGAAGGACCACAGAACTTGCATTATGTATTGCGGATAATTTCTTGATGGCCCACAGAACTTTCATTATTTACTTTGGATAATTTCGATATAGTGAACAAGTATATATCTTTTAAAATAATTTATTTTAAACTCAACGTTAACAATAATTTTTAAAAAGAGCCACGCTTAGAGGTTAGTTGTTCTTGTTATACTTTAGAAAAGAGTGTATAAAACAAAAAAATGCTTCTTAAATCGTTACAAGATTTTAAAGTTGTAAATTTATTTTAAACTTGTTTTACAAGTGCACCATACAGTACTGAAAATTATACATCTACAACATGATTTATATTTAACATAATAAACATTTTTAAAAACGAAAACGTTGAGGAGGTTCTTTAAAAGAACACAGGAGGATATTAGTAAATCATAGTTTTAAATTTAAGAGATCCATTAAATTCAAAAAGAAAACACGAGAGAACATAATTCTTAAACAAAAGATAAGCCAAGATAAATATTAACAACCTAAATAAAAATATAAAAGATTTATATCAGCAAAAAAATAAATCTATTGCGAATGAATTTAAGCTACAAGAGTTTAAGCATGAGAAAGAAAAAGGAATAGAGTATTAATTCAATAGACGTTCCTCACAAAATCGTTAAGTGTATCCGTTGATATAAGGGATTAAGTATAATAAAAAAGGGGTAATTTAGCTTCTATTTTTTTTCCCCCCGCCATTTTTTAACTTTTTTTGTTTTTATATTTTTTAAATTCCTAACGAATTTCGATCATGAAAGGGGTAGTTTGAAGGACGTCTAGAAGGACCGGTTTCATAAAACGAACACAAGGAAACTTAGAAATCAAAAACATCCGAAGTTTTCCCCCACTACTGGAGGAATCAGGGAGGCAATCGAAACCTGTTCCACAATTTTACTCTCGTTTTAAAAAATCAAGCTGCAGTTCCAGAACTCATCAATTCAGGTTTACAAGGGAGAGAGAGGGGGAACAAAAATGTTTTCGGTGATTCCCAAACAACTTGCACTTCAACTGCTGAGAAACGCCCATTTATTTATAATTAACTTAGATACTCTGACAACCAAAACTACTTTTTCCAATTTTTTTTTTAAACTTCTTTTTATTGTAAACTTGAAAAGATTGCGTGCAGAATCACAACTCAACAAAAATGTTTGGAGTTTATATCCTCTCGCAGTCGCAGTTAATCAACGAATGTTCGTGTTACGAATTTTAAAGAAATGAATAAAACTGGCTGAGAGATATATCTTGAATTAATAAAGATCTTATAACCAACCTTCTATCAATAATAAAAAAAAGAGGACAGCAAACAGCAATTGTAACACAACTTATCTGGAATAATTAGATAATGATAAAAAAATTACGAAGTATAAACAAAAGAGAAAAAAGACTAGTAAATAGTTACTTCATATGAAGGTTTGATTTTTTAAAACAAGTTCCTTCACGTCTTCTTCAAGTTACGCTAAATACTTCGGACTTAAAGCAAAAACAGAAAACACTAACCGAGTGAATCCTAGTCTTCCGCATTTTTCTTTTTACTGTGTCTGCCGAGGTATTCACGCGATGCAGCAACTTTTACCGTATTTACCGATAACATTTGAGAAACATTTCTAACTCTTAGCTCTTGGTATTAATAGTCGATAATTGTTGGTGTTAAATTTAAGTTCAGAATTTAAGCTGAGTGATTTTATCTTTTATAAATGAAACATCTACTAGGTTTCAATGACTTTTCAAAAGAGTTCTGAATACTGTTTTGGTTTCAAACTGAAAGTGTTTCCACGAGGAGTTTTTTTAAACAGTTGTAACAAAAATTTTGAAAATTATAAACTCCCCCGACTAGTTATAGTTAATTCAGGTTATCATATCTTTACTTAGCACACCTACTGCGCAGGTCTCAATTCTGTTTTCCATTCTATACGTCGCGTCAGAGAGGTTACGTAAAGGTGACAAAGGTTGCTGTGACGTCATGCGCCCTCCACAAATTTTTCGTCAGGTTATCCTATCTGGCTCATAATATACCATTGTTAACTAGTGTTCGTATGCATTTCATAGTTTTTTCCTCTTTTTATTCTATTATAAGCTTTTTTAACCGTTTTTAACCTTATCATATATTAGTATCATTATTAATAAGTCAACAAAAGTATATATTATAGATGATAAAACAAATAATTCTCCAAATAACTCAAATAAGATGTAAAATAACTTACTTACGGATGTGCTCTTTTTACTCTATTAAAAGCTTTTTTAACTGTTTTTAACCTTATCATTTATTAGTAACATTATTAATAAGCCAATAAATGTATACATTATAGGTAATAAAACAAATAATTCTCACAAATAACTCAAATAAAATGTAAAATAACTTACTTACAGATGTGCTCTTTTTACTCAATTAAAAGCTTTTTTAACTGTTTTTAACCTTATCACATATCAGTAACATCATTAATAAGCCAATAAATGTATACATTATAGATGATAAAACACATAATTGATTAAAAAATAATAATAAAGTAAAATAGCACTGATAAAACCCAGTCGTACATTCAATATTATGAGCCAGCTAACCTAAAAACACACACTTTTTTACGTAAGTGACGTCACACTTCCCCGGCGTATATTATATATGTTTCAGTGCTATATTATAACAGTTTTAATGCTTAATCAAAATTTTTCTGATGTGACCTTAAACTTAAAATGTTTTGTAATCGCCATTTCCATGGAGTTTTGAACACCAAAACTGTATTGAAAACTCATGGAAACGTATAATATTAATTTACCCAAATGATCGATTTCTAATGTAGCGAAGTAAATGATGATTTATTGGTCTTATAATGATTTAGTATTACTGTCAATCAAAATTAGGGAAAAGACAAAGAAATTTAAAAAATAATATTTGTCAGTTTTAATCTCCTAAAGAAGATGAGGTAAAGAAGGGTGTGACGAGGAAAGCACAAGCAGATTTATAAATTTACTTCCAAGTTCTATAATACCGTTTGCTTCTGTCTTCTGTCAAATTTAATTAAAGTCATTCTATTAACAAGTCGAAATCATACTTAACTAAGAGAAAATAGGAAGTCTCTTTATTGGTTACTTTTAACGGATATTATCTATAAACAATAAAATAAAATAAAGTATTCTAGACAAACACGAAGGAATTATAGTTTATGAAAGGAAATAACAATTCATTTCTGGTTCTTTAAGTCACGATTAACATTTTTTTATCACTATAATTCGCCAATTGGAGCGCTGAAGTAAAATATTTTATATACGTTTTATATAAAAAGATATCAGAGCTCCTAGCGGACCACGATGGAATTATTATGGTCACTAGGATTACAAATGTTTTTTTTCTTCTTTTATTCTTGGACTTTTCATTACTTTAAATTTAATATTTGAACTGGCGTTTAAAATTAATTTTAATTATACAAAATTAATTTTAACATTAATTATGGTTGGATGGCAAATTTGAAAAAAATGTAAAGCATCAATCTTCGAGTTTTTAAAATTCTAAATTAGAATGAATTCATCACATGCTAATTGGAAAAAAATCGTTGAGGTAGTCGTTACAAATATTTGTAAATTAATAAATGTTAGTTTACGATATCTATTTTAATTTAATGTACTGTAAAAATTGAAAATAATTAATTATTTTATTTTACATCTTAAAGTTCGGTAATTAATCAACTAACATTAGGAGCAGGTAGTTCCCTTTCAAAGAGTTCATGCTAAAATCTTAAATATTTTCTTGGAGTTATTTTATAATTAAAATAAAGTGGATGCGAGAAAAATCTAAACTCAACTAAGTTATATAATATTCACTTAATCTCTTGTCAGAAACTTCATGCTTGTTAAGAAGCTTAATAATTTAAGTAAATATTGACCATTCTGGCTATTATTTTTTAGAATGCGTCAGTTAAGAATAAAGGTGAACACATTTCCTCCTCGATTGAACGGAACTCAATAACAAATCTGCGATAATATAGGTACACATCAAATCGTAGATCCAAAAATTACTTGATAAAATAAGATAATTGGTCTGATTTGTTTCTTTTAATGACACTTTTTCCTTTTACTTCTGCCAAAAAAGAAAATGGCCGAGAGTTAGTTAGAGTTTACATCACACCTGAAGATGCTTCCAGCTTAAGCAGCGAAACGTCAGACCTCAAACCCTTCATGACGGGGATTTCATCCGAAAAGCATGTTATTTATTACGAGTCAACTTGGTAAAGCCTACGCACTTTTTACATAATGATTTACATAAAACCATTATGTAAATTTAAAAAAAAAAATATTAATGTAAATTATAGCTTTAATCTGGGTATAAAATATTTAAGTCCTTAGTAAAATATTGTTCGTTGTTAAAATAATATCTAACACATCACTGTGATTAAGCCAAAATTGTTATTTAGTTTCAACTTTCAACAATAACTAATAGAGATTTCACTAACAATAATTAATAGAGATTTTTTTTACTAACAAAAGTATAAATTTAGTTTATATGCTTTTATACTTTCTTCGAAGTTTTAAAGCAACTTTTATTACTAATTAACAGGTTATTCACCACTTCTTAATAGACTAAAAATTATATTATTATGAGAGATTGTTCTACTAATACAATAAAACATTAGAAATAAAAACTTTCGAGCCTTAATTAAAAGAAAGAGAGAATCAAGATAGCCTTGATTTGTAAATCTGTATACAGTTTTATTTCCTTTAAGCATTTTTTTTTGACAACACTGTTTATAACCTGACACAACTAAAAACCTTACTGTCTTTGTGTTTTTATTCATTATATTCTTATCAATAGATTTGTTCCAACCCCGCTATTTGTAACGTCCTTTGTATTGTCCCGCGGATCGTTCGGGAATCGTTTAGGTCAGGTTTTATACGCATGCTCTAACAATGTACTGCATTAAAATATGTCAGGTTGGAACGAGTTTAGGACTATAATTCGCACTGTATAAAAACATTCAAGGAAACCTAACAGTTAGGAAACCTTCCTGTTGATATTTGTAATTATTGACATAACTGCTAACTGCGCATGTCATACAAACCAGTACATGGTATTGTCAGAGGATCGTTGGGACCGTACAGTGAACGGTTCGCAAACGATCCCTGCCGGGGTTGGAACAGTTTCGTGGACGGTACGAAAAACTGTCCCAAGTCAGCTTGGAACGGCTTTTATCTATTGCGCATGCCGGTGACGATCCCGCGGTACAGTGCTTGGTTGGAACTAACCTAATTATAGAAGAGACAATTAATGCTTGAAAGCTTGAATTTAAAATGTTTTATTATAATAATTCTAGACCAACCCCTCATACTTACATAATTTTAGCAATTTTGATTTATCATCTTACAGTATGATTTTTGTTGGATTATTGATACCTATCCAAGTGAGAAATTTCAGAACAAGGATGGTTCCTAAATACAGTAATTTTTAGGGTTTTTTTGTGTGAATATTTCAGTTGTATAGCCTAAAGGAAGGTTTTGGAAACAGTCAGATGATTCGTGAACTCATAACCTTACCCTACGGTCATCGTGACCAGTGTTAGGGGTCATATCTTAGTAACCTCTGTTCCTGATGCATCACGCCCAGCAAAACTTTAATCCAGCCGTGAAAATCACTTGTTCGTAAAGTTTTACCGCTATAAGGAAACCATAAATGGTAAAAAACTTCTATTTCATTCTTTCATTTTCATGTATTTTCATTGTTCCTGGTTTGTTTTTTTTTTCCACCGTAATTTTATAGCTTACGAACAGCATGAAAAACTAAAATGGATTTGTAAAAGATTGGCTGAGGATAATTAGACTTTCTTTTGAAAGACAGCAATAATACACTGGCACGCTAGACGTGTTTCATAATAGGAAAACCAAGTAAACCAGGGAAGATGACGCTAAACAACACCTCATTTTTGTATTTTAGTTTTAAAGGCACTCTGTAACCCTTTAATTTTACATAGGTCTCATCTTATGGGGGGCATTAGAAGTAGAGGCACTCTACACCCCTAAAGTAGATTAAAGAAATATCTACAGCACTTTTCTTCTCTAAGGCACACTTTTGAGTTATTCAACCTAATTTTAGCGTCAACTTATCACATTATAAATCCTTAATAAAAACCTTTTTTCCAGGGATAACAATAGTAAGAATCCATAAGTTGAACCCTGAACCCACTACATTTTCTACTGAACTACGCCACTAAGAAATGATTGCATCGACAGCTGTATAAATGCAATTGTTCGGAAAATGAATAAATAATGAAAAATGAACCTTGAAATAGATGATATTTTTGAGAACAAGTTAGCATTGCGAGTTTCCTAAAATAAAAAAAAACTAATAATTTGGAAAATTATTAAACATTTCAGCTACAGGTAGAAATTAAATCATTAATTAAAATTCCTTTTAGTAATGCTCATATACTAAGGCACCATGGATGGTACTAACGGATCATACTATACTAATGAACCATTATCCATTATAACCAAAGTATTTATTTAATTTGATTTATTTAGAAAACTTATAAGATGAAACAGAATTATAAAAAGACGCATTTTCACAAAGAATAGAACAATAATTTATCTAAATAACTTTTTCACTTGAAAGTTGTGTTTAGGAAAAAAATAGAAATTATAAAAATATGCAGTTGCTTTTTAGAACGTAAGAAGGTGTGTTAATGCATCAACTTTTTTTTTAAAAAAACGGCTCAAAAAAAGATTTATTTCCATCATAAAAATTTCAGAGATTTTTTTTTTTTTTTTTTTTTTTTTTTTTTTTTTTTTTTTTTTTAATGAAGTATTGATTAGTTAAAAAAAAGAAATGTAATCAGATATTATTAAGTGCTCAAAGTACATTAACGATTTTTTCCAATGTATTATTACNCATCATTACAGTATGTATTTTTGAAACGGTCAGAATAATCTGTAACTGTCAAAACATGACACGAGAAAAGTTGGTTCCAAACTTTCTCGTTATTATACCAACCTGAATTGAAACCTTCCAGGTGCTCTTCCCTCTTATTTATATTTTTCGTCATTGTTAACGTTATGAACCCGTAATTTTTCAAGGAAATATGTCTGACCTCTCTTGTATTCGATCCAGATATATCCTGGTATAAGGAGAGCGACGAAACCAAAGTGCAAGTAGAATTTACACTTAGCTAGGCAGTCCCGTCGTCAGGGCATCGGCATCTTAAATTGTTTTGTAATTAGCTTTGTTAAGGAATGATGTTCCAGTTCATTCAACAGTGCTTGAGAGTGTATGTAGATACGAATATATACCTAAGCATTTTTAAACATAGAACTCAAATAAGTATCTTTTATAACTCAAATAATAAAGAAAAGTACATTGTTATTTCCTTGATCCAATAAAGAGTATTTTTTGTAGACCCACACAACATTATTAAATTAACATATTACAGAAAAAGAACCGTTGTTCATAGAGTGCAGCTGTGTATAAGGTGCATCATAAGGTCTACGCACCCTGTGTTACGCACTGCGTGTTACGGTGCGTATCAAGTCAGCTGCCATACATAATGGAAACAAGACTAACGGTGCACCTTCCTAAAATGGATAATTCCATTCAAAAAAATTGAAGTCTAAAAATTATCATGTTCATACTAACTTCCGTTTAATTTTAATTTAATGAATACATTATATAGTTGAAGTGGAAGTAATGATAAGCTACGAACATTTAACTATTAATTAAAGCTAAAATGAACACGGGAGGAACAAGTGATTCTTTGAGACTCAAAAGTTTAGCTTAGATGTTGCTTGAAAAGCAGCTCAGATGTTGCTTTAAAGCAGCTCTGATGTTGCTTGAAAGGAGGTCAGATTTTGCTTGAAAAGCAGCTTAGATGTTGCTTTAAAGGAGCTCATATGTTGCTTTAAAGGAGCTCAGATGTTGCCTGAAGGTAAGCTCGAAAGCAAAATTATAAATTAATGGGAAAAGAGTTACATATTCTATTAAAAATGTTTGTTAAAGAGTTATATATACCAATGACTGATATTATACACATTTTCTCTGTCATGGAAAAAAATTGAATCATGGATATATATTGGCCATTGAATCTACATACCAACATTCCAATGCGTTTCCATGGAGTGGAGAAAATCAGTATACATATACAGGGTGGTCCAAAAGTCTCCCCCCCCCCCTCTTAACTTTTGAACGGTTTGAGATAAATTAATGAAACTTGGGGGTTTCTACCATGCCAAGGGAAGTTTGTTTTCATGCTATCACCCACTAGGAGCAACCACCCACTTTGCCCCTAGGCTACCCAACTTCAAAATTTCAAATTGGAACGTATATTTTTGATAGCATATTTGGATACTACGTTGAAAAATAGTAAACTTTTACTCGAAACTATTTTTTCTATCACCACTATTTTGCCCCCTACAGGGGGGCAAAGATAGCAAAATAACCCTTCCGATAATACGTTGTAAAATCTAAACGGTTAGAGATAAATTAATGAAACTTGGGGGATCTCTACCATGCCAAGGGAAGTTTGTTTTCATGCTATCACCCACTAGGGGCAACCACCCACTTTGCCCCCAGGCCACCCAACTTCAAAATTTCAAATTGGAACGTATATTTTTGATAGCATATTTGGATTCTACGGTGAAAAATAATAAACTTTTACTTGAAACTATTTTTTCTATCACCAATATTTTGCCCCCTACAGGGGGGCAAAGATAGCAAAATAACCCTTCCGAAATAGTAAAAAATAACACTTAAATCGTTATAAAATCTAAACGGTGAGAAATAAAGTAATGAAACTTGGGGGATTTGTACCATGTAAAGGGAAGTATGTATTCAACCACTCGCGTACTAGGGGCAACCACCATTTTGCCCCCAGGCGCTGAAATCTACCATTTTTATGCCTTTGCCCCCCTATAGGGGGCAAAATATTGGAGATAGAAAAAAAAGTTTGAAGTAAAATATTCTTATTTTTTGCCGTAGAATCTAAATCTGCTATCAAAAATATACACTTCACGTCAAAATTTTGAAGTGAGGTGGCCTGGGGGCAAATTGGGTGGTTGCCCCTGGTGGGTGATAGCATGAAAACAAACTTCCCTTGGCATGGTAGAGATCCCCCAAGTTTCATTAATTTATCTCAAACCGTTCAAAAGTTAAGAGGGGGGGGGGAGACTTTTGGACCACCCTATATGTCTAATTGATATAGTACATAGATGGACCCCCTTTTGGACCACCCTATATGTCTAATTGATATAGTACATAGATGGATCTTAAGGTGTGAAATTATGAAACATTAATCCATTATAATTATTATTTGGTCCACTAGGAGGCAGGAGCTCTGACATCATTTTATATAAATTCAGAAACTTCTATCGGAGAAATATAGTACAACAACAATGTAAACAAGTGAAAACCAATCTATCTCCTATGATATTCCAACTTCTTGGCACGATATTTAAGACAAGTAGGTTTTTTGCGAGACGGAAATTTATTCTGTTCTTCCAGAGCTAAAATATTTGCATGTTAAAACGAAAGAAAGCTACGAGTATTTGTCGTGATCAAAAAACTAATCAAAATCTTACAATAACAAAGGAATAACTGATTTGTAGATCTTTGATTAGAATCCGAATTAATTAAAGAGGGAAATGGAGGTTTAAAAACCAGACTGGAAGGTTATAGAGGACGGACATCGTAAAAAAAAACCGGTGGATTGTTTTCTGTTCCAGCGGTGGCTGAACGAGTTATCCAGCTGGACTTTCACTGAATTCTGTTTGGTAGCTTTCACTAGGACATTTGTTTGGGAATGAGAAGGGTCGTTTTGAAGTTCAAAGGACATCCCGGTACTTCAGAACAATCTTAGCGCTGAAATCTTAAAGTCTAATTTATTATTCTGAGACAAGAAAGTTATGGCTTAAAAGAATTGGCAGACAAGCAATCCTAACTGACATTACGGAAATTAATTCTCGCGCATACGTTCATCAATTTTAATTTAGATATCTTGTCGAAACTCAATGCTACCTTGTCTAAAGTCATTTTTAGAATAGCTTGAGGCTAATTCAAATTTTTTTCTTCTTTTCCCGTTTTTTCACTTAATATAGTATTTCCATATAGATTTGATTTTTTTTTTTTGTTTACAGATCTTATTGATTAAATAATAATAAATCTTGATTGAGAAAAATAAAAGAAAAGAAGAAAGAAAAAGAAAAAGAAAAAGAAGAAGAATAAATATTCAAAGTTCCGATTCTTGCAGATTATTATTTTTTTTTTTGCTACAAAAGAAATAAAAAATAAAACCTGTTAAAGGCAGAATAGAATGCTTTAATAGAATGATAATTAAATAAAACATTTTAAGTAAATCAAAAAGAGAAAATAGTTTTGTTTTTTTATTTAATAGGTCTCAATTTAAGAAAAATATGACTCACTTGTATTTATTGTACAACTATATTTCAACGATAGATGTTTTTAAATTTGATATAAAATGATATCAGAGCTCCTAGCGGACGAAATTGTAATCAAAATAGATTTATGTTTCATAATAGCACACCTTAAGATCCATATACTATATCAATTATACAAATGTTACTGATTTTCTCCACTTCATGAAAAAAACATTTAAATGTCTATATGAGGATTCAATGCCCAAAAACAAATCCATGATTCAATTTTTTTTCCATAAACTATGTCGCAATGTATAAAAAACAACAACAAATATGTATTAGGAAATATACAGTCCTCATTAACAACTTCAATAAATTAAAATCTATTAGTTAAATCTGTTATATCATTATTTATTCCATTTCGCAAATCATAACCAACTTTTTTTAAAAAATACAAAAAGGTGTTATCAATTAAAAAAAAGGAAGAAACATATATGATTATGTTGGTATGTTACAAAAAGCAATAAGTGATTGCAAAATCATTCCTACAAATTGTTTTATCTATTGTAAACAATTTACGAGTTGGTATTTATCATTTTTAAATACGTTAGTATAATTAGAAAGGAGATATTCAAGAGGTCCCTTTAAATATACGGTAATTTTAACTGTAATTTACACATTATTATTTCATCTTTTACATAATTTTTTTTTCTATTTAGTGGTATTTATTAGTTGATATCTTCAGACTCTGGACATTTAACGACAAATAAGCGATTTCTTATGCGAATAAAACGACGCTAATTGAACAGATAGACTAAAAAAACCGACAAGAGAATTTTTTTTAATAATTACTTCTTTGTTCTGTATATTAGTCATCACAATACTTTCTCTATATACTACGTCTATGGTAAAGTAAAATTATTTAGACTAAAAAATACGACACTATAAGAGATATATATTTGTCATCACAATACTTTCTCTACATTCTACGTAAATTGTAAAGTAAAATGATTAGACTAAAAGATACGAGACTATAAGAGATATATCTTTGTCATCACAATACTTTCTCTACATTCTACGTATATGGTAAAGTAAAATTATTTAGACTAAAAAATACGACACAATAAGAGATATCTTTGTCATCACAATACTTTCTCTACATTCTACGTATATGGTAAAGTAAAATGATTAGACTAAAAGATACGAGACTACGAGACTATAAGAGATATCTTTGTCATCACAATACTTTCTCTACATTCTACGTATATGGTAAAGTAAAATGATTAGACTAAAAAATACAAGACTATAAGAGATATATCTTTGTCATCACAATACTTTCTTTACATTCTACGTATATGGTAAAGTAAAATGATTAGACTATAAATACGAAACTAAAAGAGATTAGAAAATAACTGCATTTCATAAAGACATTAGCCTTCAGCAAAACCAAATTAAATGTTAAACCATATTACATTGAACTATTGTTTATTTCATTGAACTATTGATGTATCAAGATTACATATTATACATAATATACATCACGATAATGATCAACTTATATTATATATAAGTACAAATTATTAGATATAGAAAAAAAATTAAACACTTCTATAAAAATATTATCTAGTTTTAAACTAGTTATAATAACAGCAAAGAATATTAACTAAAATTAAAACACGAAATCTCAATTGGACTAAATATAGACTTACAACATCAAACATGATCAGATCTCATCTGCTTCGGAAATATAGATGGACAAGTTGACCAAGATAAGGAATTAAGCAACAGGTCAAAAGATTTATTCCATCATTTACTTTTTAAGGTAAAAATAAAACGGCTATTAACTTGAAATCTTTATTTTACAAATCTTTATGTTTATAAATATATACCTTTCATGAAGGTATATAAAAACTTATATTCGAATGTAAATTTTACTTTATAAGGAACCTAATTATTTCTGAAGCTGTCATTTTTAAATTCTCCATTCACACTCAGCTTGAAGTTATGTCGCGATGTTACAACTTATGAAAGATTACATCATTCACGATAATGCTAATGTTTTAGCAGTCTCTCTGCTTCACGTGAAAATTAAGGTTTGTATTAAAAAAACATATCCAAAACTTATACAAGAATATAGTTATAAAATATAGATATATAGGAACAAAAAAAAATGTCGACAGTTATTTTGTCATGGTTGAGGTGAAACTTTAAACAAGACAAGATCGTGATGTTTTAACAACCTAACACGTTTCGTAGGTATAATGTCATAATACAACACAATGATATTTGTAGGATATAAGGTTTTTATAAAAAACATATGTCCTACATAATAATAGATAGTTTTTACACGTCTCATAAAGATTTCTTTTTAAGACCACGACTTTGTAATATAATGTATGTATTCGAAAATTTAAACCTCCCTGATACTCTCATAAACTATAGCTGTTATTATTAAGTTACAAATATGTTATTACTCGAATATCAAGTTAGATATCAAATGACATGCTCAGAATAGGTTATGAAAGTGTCCAAAATCCTTATAGGTTGGGAAATTACATCAGTGATAAGTATAAAGTTATAATAGAGATAAGAGCTCTCGCTGGAACATGAGTTAAACCATTAACATATCTATTCCATGATAGGAGGTATATTATCCTCGCTAATGATTTTGTGGTACATTAAATGATTTTAATATAATAATGAAGTTTCTTTGTTTTGATTTCGACTTAGATTTGAAATTCGAATTAAAACAGAAGGTTTGTTCCAAACCCCTTATTTGTTTGATCCTTTGCATAGTCCTGCGGATCGCTGAGAATCGTTTAGGACATGTTTTATGCGCATGGGCTACATTGTACAGTTATAAAACATCGTCAAATTATTTAAATTGGGTTTGTGACTCAAGTTGGCCGTATTAAACATTCAAGGAAACCTAACATATAACCTTCTTGTTGATATTTTTGATTATTTAAATTTAAATAACTGCGCATGTCATACAAAACAGTACTAGGCAAGGTGAGTACTAGGTATAAACTACCGTGAAGGTTAAATTAACAGAGAAGTTGCGCATGAGCGTCTTATAGTCTTTCTTTCCTTAAGCCGAACAGAGGAAACGTCATTGGTAAGCTTAACATTGGTGTCTGCGCATGCCCAGTCTAAAGTGCGCCTGTGCATCTCTGTCTGGGCATGCGCAGAGACCAATGCTCGACTCGTTTTCTCTGTTTGGTTCGGCAGTCTGGACGAGGCTTTACCTATACATGTATGTAACTGTAGAACCTCCAGTTATCCCCCCGTATTCTCGGAGGGTTACGAGATATCCCTTAGTTAACACATAATATGACAATATAATATATATCTTTATCACTGGAATTGTTTTTTTTTTTACAAAAGTTAGAAAGATACTTCGTGAACAATAAAGTAGTGCGATCTTCCATTGTAGGCACGTAAGGTAAAGTATGTTTGAATAAGTATATTATGCTTCAATTGATAACAATAAATTTTTAAAAGTATTTCAAGAAAGGTGCGAATTCTTTTCTCGTCTAATCACACTCTTGATCTAGTAGTGACATATTTGTGTCACTTTTCCTTATCTTTGTATTCATCTTGCATTCAAAGGAATGCCTAGAAAAATCCATCCATTGTTACAAACAAGGTCCTTCTCTCACTATAATTCACTACGATTCCGTTTTTCCATAAAGTTCACTATCACTATTCACTGCTTATAACTACGAGGATGTTTTCTCACCGTCTCCATTCACTATTGTCACATTCTAAAGGTGTCTATTTTTTCTTTTCTTATCTAAATAGATAACGTGTTTCTTTTTCCACCAGTCTCTATTTAGTTCTGTGATTCCTACCGTCACATTTTCACCCTATTTACCTCGAAGCTTTGTTGACAATGGATTAATCAGGGTCAACGAAAAATTCAGATGGAATATAACTTTTTTTCTTCTTTTGTATTTTGGTAATTTCTCCCATGATTAGAAGATACTGGATTTGATAAAAGCAATTTTTTTTTGTTTATGAAAGAAAAAATAACTTTACAGTAAATAAAAATTACCTATTGAGTCTAACAATACTAACGCTAAAAGAGCTATCCTAAAGTCGTAAAATAAACTTTCTCATTTACGAGTTCATAATTACTTGGTCCAACATTTTTCATTTATTAGTTATTTTGAGTTTTCCTGCTTACAATTAATAATTATTGAATATTTTTATCAAAATTTTCCATAAAAATAACTACTCTCTGGCGAAGAATCGAGCCCGGCCTCTCACCTTTCGCTTATATTGCAATTTTTCCAGGAACTAATGTGTAAATTAATCAAAATCGAATTTTTGCGCAATCACAATTCTTTCTCTTTACACAAGAAAGTAAAAAGATTTAAAAAGTTAAAGATACAAATTTGAACATTATTATAACAATTAAATATTTATCTTGATACATTAATGAAACAGTCTTTAACAGGTAGCAAAAAACTATTATTACTTTTTTACATGCTTTCAAGGCAATAATGAAGAAAACAAATGACATGTTAGCTGCTTTAGACACGAGATTAATTTTAATTTAAATCAACTTATAATTATTATTAACAGTAGGAGACAGACAGAGAAAAATAGACTCCAGCGCCGGGACTTTCCCTAGTATGAATTTAAGGTACTTATTTACTTGGGTACATACCAATAAGTATGTACCCAAGTAAATAAGGTGCCATAAGGAAAGAGTTTACCTAGGTACATACCATTTATATATTGGAAATAAAATAAAATAAATTCATAGACAAACTTAATCGGGATGTTGAAAAGCAGTGGGCTTTTGTATGGGGTTAAGAAGGAGGACGACAAGAAAAGAAAAAAGGATGTACCCAAGTAAACAAGGCGTAATAGAGGTAGAAGTTTACTTGGGTACATACCGAATGTATGTACCGAAGGTATATGTACCCAAGTAAATAAGGTGCTATAGGGCAGGAATTTACTTGGGTACATACCTAGGGCAAGTATTTTTATTGACAAAAATGACAATGACAAGTCAAAGAAATAATTTTTAATGACATAATTCATTTTGAATAAAATCAAACCTGGATGGTTGGAAGAAATTACAATTTCAAAGAGGTAGACATGGATAAACTTAGAGTTGAGGCATTAATATGAAACAAGTCATATTACTGACTGAAAGGATAACGAAGTAGGAGATGCTTTAATGGTTTCAGCGTAAGTAAAATTAAAAGGCATTTTTTATATATTTATGTAGATATATTTCAGAATAATATAGGAGCAATAATGGAAATTTAATATTTTGTACAATGTACAATGGGACAAAGGAATATCACGCTTCTGTAATGTTAAGTGGCAATATATATCTGTTAGCCTAACAATCAAATAAGACAAAAGGACATTAAGTCCAATGTATTTTGGGACAAAGGAAAATTACACATATGTAACAAAAAGTGACAAAATCAATTAGTCCACCTATTAAGTTAGACAAAGGGACATTAAGTCTAATGTATTTTGGGACAAAGGAACATCACACTTATGTAACAAAAAGTAACAAATTTCATTAGTCAATGTATTTTGGGATCAGGGATTTACTTTGGAGTAGGAAATTTAAAAACACTTTTTTTTATGCTAAACTCTTATTAATCCATCCGAGTACCAATATAAGTCTACCCGGATGGATAAAAACAAATTCACCTCATTTTTGAGGTGAATTGGAGGTATGTACCCAAGTAAACAAGTGCCGAATTGAATACTACCTAAACTTCAAAATAAAATCTTGAGATTAATAAATTATCTAATGTTAATCATATTATACACCTATAAGTTCAAGTTGTAACTGTAAAATATCTGAAGAAGGCTGCATTAAAATAGCCGACACAGGTCAAAAGGTTTTTTATACAATTCATTTTGTGTAAAGACGGTCTTTTGATTATTGAACAGAAACCATTTTATTGATTTTTATTTAATTTAGAAAAAGCCGTCAGTCTATTCTACAAAAGTAAGTCTAGTTAGCAAAATTATGGAGGACATTTTGTAGAAACTGTTAAATTTAATTTAATTTTTTCCTCATTAAAAACTAAATTAATATTAACTATAAAAAACACAACGTACTGAAAGTTTAAAATAAAAATAACATCCTAATAAGGGCAATAATTATAAAAATACATATTTTGACATCATCGACCTTTTGACTTTATCTTTAAAAGGTAACTATTATTTTTGTCGAATGTCACAATTTAAACACTAAGGGACATTATGAAATTTCTGATTTACTTGTAATGATGTATTATTATATAAATTATATTTTTTTTGTTTTTTAAAGTCGACAGAAAACTCAACAAAATAATTATTTTAAATAGCATTTGAATGCACTTAATTATTTGCACTTTATGAGCAAATAAGTAAATAAATAAATAGAGTGTGAAGAAATAACGATTTTTTAATTTTTTATTTTTATAAAATTAATTTATATGTAAATATAGGCAAAGATAAAATATAATAAATTTGTTTAAATGAATCCTTTCATCTGTCTAGTTAAAAACGTTTTTTTTTTG
>KZ651212.1:728658-755191 GCA_001010745.2 Gerris buenoi
ACCAAAGAGGCACTGACTAATGCCTCTTCAGTAGGAAAGACCTTACCTCCTGTCTCTTCAATGAACTGATCACTACATTATTATTAAGAACTAATATTCTTTTTCCACCAAAGAGACACTAACTCATGCCTCCTCTATAGGAAAGAGCTTGTCCTGTCTTCACTGAACTGATGCACTACATTATTATTAAGAACTAATATTCTTTTTCCACCAAAGAGACACTAACTCATGCCTCCTCTATAGGAAAGAGCTTGTCCTGTCTTCACTGAACTGATGCACTACATTATTATTAAGAACTAATATTCTTTTTCCACCAAAGAGACACTAACTCATGCCTCCTCTATAGGAAAGAGCTTGTCCTGTCTTCACTGAACTGATGCACTACATTATTATTAAGAACTAATATTCTTTTTCCACCAAAGAGACACTAACTCATGCCTCCTCTATAGGAAAGAGCTTGTCCTGTCTTCACTGAACTGATGCACTACATTATTATTAAGAACTAATATTCTTTTTCCACCAAAGAGACACTAACTCATGCCTCCTCTATAGGAAAGAGCTTGTCCTGTCTTCACTGAACTGATGCACTACATTATTATTAAGAACTAATATTCTTTTTCCACCAAAGAGACACTAACTCATGCCTCCTCTATAGGAAAGAGCTTGTCCTGTCTTCACTGAACTGATGCACTACATTATTATTAAGAACTAATATTCTTTTTCCACCAAAGAGACACTAACTCATGCCTCCTCTATAGGAAAGAGCTTGTCCTGTCTTCACTGAACTGATGCACTACATTATTATTAAGAACTAATATTCTTTTTACACCAAAGAGACTAAAATAAATAAGACTGAAAAAATAAATAAATAAAAATAATAATCAAATAGTTAAGTTTCGTAACAAAGTAAAATTGACGAATTTTCACATAAAATTACATTATGCTTACAAAATGATTGCAAAAGACAAAAATTTCAGGAGACAAATTGTCCAATCATTATTTACATTTTTTATTCTATAATCATTCTTTAACAGTTAGATTATGTCGTCGGGTCAGATAGTAATAGATAAAAAAAATTTAAAAAATCTCAAAGAAATATTTTAAATCTTGAACAAAAAAAGGTTTTAGATTGCATAAGATATAGTGACAGACAGGTACGCTAGACAATTTTAAACTCAATCAAAGAGAACTAGATTGGTTTGACAGTAAAAAAATATAACAGTATGATAACAGTTGTAAAAAGTAGAGTAACAAACTTCGAGATAAATAAGTATTAGACATGATCAAGAAATGAAATGAAAAATAAAAAAAAAAACATATCTACGTTAAAGTACAGCTATTTTTTATGTATAAAGTTAAAAGCTTCAATCTAAAGAAAGATGATTAAGGAAAAGAGTGCTCCAAGGCGTTTAGTTCCATAAAAAAAGCTTCGTTGAGTTTAGACTTCTAGACTATTACAGTCTTACAGTCAGCGAGTTTAATAAACCTTTGTTGTACTCGAAATAAAAACAAAAAAATACCGACAATAATCATGAATAGATATTATATAGAAAATATGTTTAGAGTAATTTTACAAAGACAATGGCCCATTAACTTAGTATTTGTAAGTCTTTTGATCCAGTTAATCCCATGCACTTATCGTTTAAGTTTTATATCTAATGTGATTTGTAAATAATTGGTAAATGAATTCGGATGTAAAAAAAAGGCTAATCGAAAATAGGCAAATAAATTGGCCAAGGACAGTAAACAGATTATTGTGCCTCACTTAAGTGTCCAGAGCTTAAAAAATAAACACTTAAGTACCTAAAGCTTCTAAATGAACACTTATATCTTGGGATACTTGTGCATTCTATTGTTTTGGAGTTTTTTTGTATACAACGAAATCTGGGTCGAAATAAGATAATTTAAACAAGAATAGTAAATATTCATAAATTATGAATGTGATTTTATAAATTATGTAAAACAAAATAATTCTAAGAGCTGTATTACACGACGCATATACAATTTATTTGAAAATACAATTGATTAAGATAAATCGCAAAAGAGGGAAGGCAGGTGGCACCATTTTCTCAGGACTATCCTCACCACTAGAATATAAAGATTGAAACCTTCGTTGTGGTTAGCAAAGTTGTCAGTTTTCAAATTATAATATAAACACCTTTAAATACCTATCTCCTGTCATATCACTACCTTTTTACCCTGAGAAAAGGTAAAGACCAAAAGAGCTTGATGGTATTCTAGGGGAGGGGAAGCTGGTGACACTCCCCACTCCCTCCGGCCTATATCATAACCCCTCTATGTAGTCTCTATACTCGGTGAGCACAACCTCATATCTTGGTCATTTTTTGACAGCTTGTTCTTATAATTTGTCAGGTGGGCGCCATTTGTGTTTTTATCAATGTCTACTTTGATCAAAAAAAAAAAAGTTTGCAGGCCATCCAACTCAACTTGGATGTCCATGTTGATTTAGGTACCCTGTTTACACGATCCAAGTAGCGTCAAAGTAGAGTCAAAACTGACTTGGTTCAAGTAAACGACTTGGATCGTGTAAACGATCCAATGTAAAGGCTTTATTATAATAAATTTGTTTTTGATCACTTTTATATATTGTTTTCATTTTAATTTCCGTGAAGAGCTATCATTAATAAAAAAAAAAACAAAAAAACCTACAAGTGAACATTATATTAACCCAGGGCAGTAAACAAACTTGTTTCAATATTCAATATCCAGGTTCGACAGATAAAATACCAATTACTAATATACTTTAAAGGATTGAAACTAATAAGCTTATCTGTATATCTAAGTGAAAGAACTAAAGGAAACAACGTTAGAGGTAAAAAATGAAAACAAATCAAAAATTGGATGAAGGATAAGAATTTTTGCTGCTAGTGAAGTCATTGACCGGTATAAGAGTGGGGGACTAATTACATCTCTGAAAGAAGGAACGACACGTAGGAGTTAAACCTGATATTCCGGAAGAGGCAACGATAATTACATTTAAATACGCACTAAAACCTTCAGAGCTCAGAGATTAAAACGTCTTCATACGGACTACGAATAAAAATATTTGACAACTCAAGTTCCAAATAGGATTAAGTCAATACAAAACTACTTTAAGCTTCAACAAAACCTAGACCATTGATGCATTGAACATTAATACTATAAATATTGACATTAATACTATGAATATTACATTAATATTATTAATATTTACATTAATACAACAAATCATATTTCCTTTAGCAACGCCCTAAAGGTAAATTCATATTGTACATGCTAGGACGAGATTCAGAGACACCTTTAACCACCTCCAACCACCTCTAACTACCTCCAACCATCTCTAACTACCTCTAATCTCCTCTTACCACCTCTAACCACCTCTAACTACCTCCAACCACCTCTAACTACCTCTTACCATCTCCAACCACCTCTAACTACCTCTAATCTCCTCTTAACACCTCTAACCTCCTCCAACCACCTCTAACTACCTCTAATCTCCTCTTACCACCTATAACTACCTCTTACCACCTCTAACCTCCTCTAACTACCCCTAACTACCTCTAATCTCCTCTTACCACCTATAACTACCTCTAACCTCCTCCAACCACCTCTAACTATCTCTTACAACCTCTAACCTCCTCTTACCACCTCTAACCACCTCTAACCTCCTCCAACCACCTCTACCTCTAATCTCCTCTTACCACCTATAACTACCTCTAACCTCCTCTTACCACCTCTAACCTCCTTCAACCACCTCTAACCTCCTCTAAATACCTCTAATCTCCTCTTACCACCTATAACTACCTCTAATCTCCTCTTACCACCTCTAACCACCTCTAACCTCCTCCAACCACCTCTAACTATCTCTTACAACCTCTAACCTCCTCTAACCACCTCTAACCTCCTCTTACCACCTCTAACCTCCTCTAACTACCTCTAACCTCCTCTAACCACCTCTAACCACCTCTAACCTCCTCTAAACTCCTCTAACCACCTCTAACCTCCTCTTACCACCTCTAACCACCATTTAGGAAATTTCTCTGACACGTACAATATGAATAAGCTTTCCCTAACAAATTATTCAAATGTTCTCTCCAATTTCAGTATCCACTCTACTATTCTTTTAATTACCTAGTAATCAGCTTCATGGGTTTCTCAATTTATAGTTAGTTTATGTATCTATTAATATATTAAATCTTTTCTGTACCTACTCTTAGGTCTTTGTTGTTAAAAGGTATTTGTATTTATGATACATTTTGATATAATGTTCAATAATTAAATGTATCTACGAAAACTAATTAATGGAATTACTGGGCTAAGTAATTATTATGAACTCGTGTATGAGAAAGTTTGACCCCTGAATACCGAATCCATATTTGACCATCTAATTTATTACAGGAGCCACAAAACAAAAGTTCTTTTTACGATTGCCAATCTCACGGAAGATAATTTTACAAGTTACTTCAGCACATTATTATTATTATTTTTTTTTTTTTTTGCCTATAAACCTCCAAAACTTAAAGCCAAACTCCAAACCTTTACATCATAAAAAATTTAAGTGGGCATTTAACGAGTTGCCCACTTTCTCAAAAAAAGTGGGTCATCTGCATTTTATTTTAAGTACCGTTATTTTTATTATTATTATTATTTTATTTTTTTAAAATATAAATTAGTGCTTTCTTTGAAACGCTATTGAATTTCAATCGACACTTCGTTCCCTCTTTCAAAAAAATACGTAACNCAAGACTCGCACTACTTATTTTCAAAAACCGAGTATCTACTCTTCAATCTGTTAAAAATCACGTTACCTGTAACAATCGAACCTGACTGATTGACAGAATTCCAACAATTCAGTTCCTATTCTTTATATTTCTTATCTAATACTTCGTATATAAAGAAACAGATAAAAAAATGAAATCATCGATACATAATATTATTATTACATATTACAAAGATGCGGTTTTTTTTTTTTTTTTCTCGCTTAGTACTTATATGCGTGTAACCGCAAAAGACTTTTTATTTTTAAAGTTAATTACTATGTTTTAAAAGTATTTTGCTATTTACATAATAATGGTATATTGTGGTTTATTTTTACTGCTCGCTTAGTACTTATATGCGTGTAACCGCAAAAGACTTTTTATTTTTAAAGTTAATTACTTTGTTTTAAAAGTAATTTGCTATTTACATAATNTTATTTTATTTTTTTAAAATATAAATTAGTGCTTTCTTTGAAACGCTATTGAATTTCAATCGACACTTCGTTCCCTCTTTCAAAAAAATACGTAACCTTTTAAATTCTATTGTTTCTTTAAACACTTTAATAACCCTACTTATAAACAACACCCTTAATATTAAACGCGGAAAAATAATTATCTGTCATATTGATCGATAATTTAAACAAACCCATCATTCATAAATCCAAAACATAATCTATCCTCTGTCATTTCACTCCGGTAAATATCATGAATAATTGATCTTTTCCAAGTCCTTTTAAAGATTATAGATGAAAGAGAAAATAACTAAAATTATAAAGCGAAACCTGCTTATTTTGTTTTGTTCTTTTTTTTTTGTAGTAGATTGCAGGAAGTTTTTGAAAATTGAAAGTTTTGACAGATAAGGTCCGTGAAAGTTTGCTAAGATGATTTAAAGCTTCACCTAGTTGCCTTAAGTACCTACTTATTTTATACCTTCCGTTAGTTTTTTTTATTCTTTTTGTAATCTTCAGAGATGGTGACGTATATATAAAAGTGATGGTTAAAAATTTCATTCTTATTACAAGCCATAAATCATATAAAATAAAATTGAATACTGAAGTGTTGTTACAGCGTGTAAGATTAGAGTTGGCACAATCAAAAGGCGGGAAAATTTTGAGAGAAACGATTCTATTGGTCCCCCATGTTGAATGCAACTTCAGAAAAAAATGCTCTACTCTACCCCTGTTCCACAAAAAAAATATAACATGGCAACACTGATTTTCCCTTTTTATAACCCCAAAACTACCTCCACGTTTGTTGTTTCCCGCCTTCGATTGTGCCAACTCTAATCTTATAGACTGTAGTTACATTTTTTTGTAACAAGGACAGAGTACTAAGTCTGTAGTAATTCAGAATCAGTAAGATTCTGAAAATCAGATCAGAAGATTTGAAAATAAGCAGTAGTAAGTATTTTAGTCTTTAGTTAATTCTTTAAAGCGATTTTTTATTAGTAATAATAAACCATCATGCGTAAAATGATGGGTAATTTTTTTCATTAAAAATAAATACTCATTTTCTCCATTTCATGGAAAAAAACATTGGATCATGGATATTTTTTTGAACATTTCACCTATCGATATTTCAATGTTTTTACATGCAGTGGAGAAAACCAGTATACATTTGTTTAATTGATATAGTAGATGCATCTTAAGATATGTTATTATGAAACTTTAATCTATTTTGATTACCATTTGGTCCGCTAGGAGCTCTGATGTCATTTTATATAAAATTTACAACCTCTATCGGCGAAATATAGTACTAAAACATATCCATGTTAAAATCTGTCCGATACTATTAGTAATAGTACTAAACTTTACAATGTTTTATATTTTGTTTCCGAATTTGTCGAAGGTAACGGAATCATTGCGATGATCCTGAAGTACGAAATTCTTTAATGTGTCCGAATTGAAAACTTCCTGGAGAGAAATCAATTTTATACACGAGGCAACATTTCTAGTTAAATGTCTTTCTGTCGTTTTATGGTTCAACATTTTTGCGAATCATATCTTAAAAACTACTCACCGAACTTTATACAATTTAGATGGTAAGTCATAGTTAGCCCACTACTATTCCATAATAATTTGAACCTTCATCGTACTAACCCCTTTTTAAAATTTTTTTTAACACCTATATCTTATTTAAAATACTTAGACGATTTTTTAAAAATATGGATGGTTTGTCGAAAGTAGCCAAAAGATTAATCCTTTTTGATACGATTTAGGATTCTTTTTGGTAAAAAAAGAATAAACATCATAAAAATGTATTTATGAATAATTATTTTGCTTCCATCGCGATATAGCCACGCAAACGGGGGGTGGCTCAAGTGCCCGCATTACTACTTAACTCTTATAATTTTTATTGAATTACATTAAGTATTATATCATAACCGGCACATTCTTACATTATTAAAAATAACATAAAATTTGCGTTTAAAAGAAAAGATTTCACTTCATACAAATATATTCAATAGTTGTATTATTATGTATATATAAATTGACTCATAGATAAGTTATTAGATTAGGGTTTAAGTACATTAAAAGATTATCTAAATAGGAAGTTTAAATGAAACTTCTTGCTCTAACTTAAAAATGTTCTAATGCTCGAGAAGAACAACCGTTCTTATCTCAGGGTATTTAATAAAGGAAAGTTTACTGCACATCTGGTCACGATTCATCAATATTAAATATGTGCATGCAATCCTGTACCAGCTCATAAGTCATTAATATAGAATGAATTAACATTCTTTAAAACTCTATTTAAGTTTGATTTTGAAACGATCTGATTTATCAGACACGCGAATATAAAGTTGGTAATATAATCTAAAATATACTCAAGCATTTCTAGGCCACGTAAAAAGTTTAAATTTGTTTTAGTTAGATTAATTATCGGATTGTGTCTTGAATAATAACTATTAGATTTCATTGAAATTGGTTTTGATCAAAATAAGGCTCGTTCCTTCAATTAAGTAAGTTATTAAATGAAAAATTGCTTACCGTCAATATACAGACGGCAAGCAATTTTTCATTTAATAACTTACTAAATTGGGAATGACCAGTCTTAAAGGGACAAAAAAGAAATCCTGATACTATGGCCTAAGATGAACAGAAAAAATGCTTGCTTACGATTCTATAAGACAGTAAGACATTTTCATTTAACGCCTTTTGGTAACGCTTGTGCAACGCTTTTTGGTTCGTTTTTTGGTAACGCTTTTCTAGTTTATGAGCCAAAGTATAGACACTAAAATTAAAAAAAAATCGACCGTGTAGATTCTTGCGTTTGTACATTAGGAATTTAATCGAAAATATTACGTTGTGCACGAAGAAAGAAAGTACTTTTCTTCTTTTCTTTTTCTTTTTTTGTTTATTAAGAAGTAATCTTTTAGCTTCTTCACCCATGTTTTTAGGCTTTATTGCACTTACCTTCTGCCTGTTGCTAACTTCCTGATACGTGTGTAACGCTTTTTTGGGCAATTTTTTTCGAGCTTATGAGCCAAAATCAAGACATGGAAATGTAAAAAAGAGTAGTTTGCAGTAAAATGAGCCCACCTGTCAAATCTACCATCTAGGTCAGTGAACGTATAAAAATGTTCTTTCTAATGGTGGAAAACGCAACTCTATAACTTTTTTTTTTGGTTTTCGAGTTATTTCGCATTTTATTTGAGAAAACAACAATGTATCAAAAAAAATCGATATATCAAAATATCTCGAATATATACTGAGAATTGCCTAAAGCCTAAGGCATACATTACCTTTTTTTCTGTTCATCTTGGGCCATATAGCCATAGAATCAGGATTTCTTTTTTTGTCCCATTAAAACTTGGTCACCCTGTAGTATATTGGGTATGTAAAACCCTATATACTATGATATAGGGTTCATAAATAATAAATTCCATGAATTTATGATGAAAATCATCATCATAATAATTGTAAAAAACAAATATGTACCATTTGGAATTTTCGTAGCTATTGTTTTCATCCTAATTAATGGTTACAGACAAATAAACTTTCCGTAAGCTAAAACGATTGTAATAAAAGTGTACACACATTTAGAACTTTCACTATTTAGAACTCTGTAAGGTCATTTCTTACTTAGAGTTCTTTAAGTATTCTTCTGCTGATATAACAAGTATCTGAAACAAGGTCCAGTGGTCTTCAGATTCAGTTATGAACAGTAAGAAATTCATTATTTTATATCCATCACAATACAATTAATATATTTCTGTATGTGCATAAACGAAAGTGAACATAAATAAATTTATCGTTGCTTTAGGACCATAACAACTATACAAGCAGGAATTTATGCTGAAATACAATACTTAGTACAAGTACAAGATTAAATGAATTAAATGAATGCTGAAATATACAATGGCTATAAGTTGTACAAACTTTCTTTTTAGTTTCGGACTGTTAGTCTCTAAGTAATAAAAGACATAAGAATAAAATCAAAGAACTTAACCAAGGCGAACTTTTAACAGATCAAAGAGATTAAACTTGCTTCACCAGTCTCCAGTTTAAGAACATTTAACTAGTTTTAGAACAGGTTAATGGTTAACACCAATAAAATATACAAACCAGTTTCGACCACAGCATTTGTAATCCCAAATTTCACTCATTTTATATCACACGTGATAAATTTATCTATTCTAGTTTGATGGATCTTTATTTATCCCCACATATTTTAAATAGCCAGTCAAACTATATTTGAAAAAAAAGAAAAAGAAAAAAAAAAAAAAAACGATTTAATAAATCGAATAAAAATCTTTTGTTCTTTTTTTTCGATATTAACAAAAATCTGTTTTATTTTCATCAATGAAAACTATAATTTCCCCCTAGAAAACTACTTATATCATTCGATTCGTATTTAAATGAACTAGATTTTAGGAGTTTATTTAGAATTTGTAAGGTAAATAGCCCCTAAATTTGTGCTAAATTTAATTTCTCCCGGGGGTATGATTTTTCTGAACATGTATTGTATGCCAAATTTCACCAAATCGGTCCAGTAGTTTAGGCTCCACACGCCTAAGACAGATAAGAGACGACAGGCAGACATTTTCTAAAAACTACTTTTTTGGACTCATGGGACCTTAAAACGTCTAAATTCATAAAAATGTCAAAATCGAATTTTCGCGCTATAACAATACTTTCTTTTTTTTATGTACTACGTATAACGTATATTAAGAGAGTAAAAGGAATACACTAATTAATCCAATTCTAGAAATATATCTCTAGATATTATCTACTAGACATAACATTAAATAGAAATTCTAACAACTAGAAAGAAAAATATTGTACTTAATGTTGTATGTACTTAAAAAAAAAATCATCTTAGTAATTTTTTCAGTCGTAAAATATTATGTATTTAAAGCATACACGTCATTAGTTTAACAACGACCGATTTTTTTTTATTCTTTAAAGCATAAGGTATACAAAGATATTTGCACTTTCTTAAACTTATTTATTATTTAATGTATGAAAAAAAGTATAATTTTTTTTTTTAAATTTATGACCGGTAAAGTTTATTTTTTAAAAAGTGAAAGTCTCTGAAGATTTTTTTTTTTTAAACAAATTGTTGGCTTATTTCAAAGAACTCATTTATATAAGTCTTTAAGAGGTGTTTCTTTTGTCCACGTTCTTGGTTCATAATGAACTGAAGTCTGACCAGGAACCTAAAGCACTTCGCACCCTTTACTTCATACCTCTTACCCATCAACAAGGTAATGGAACAAAATATAATAGACCACTTGATACATAAAGAGCACCGTTAAAACATTCTCTCCTCTCTACAGTCAATTTTAACTTAATAATAAATCGATGGTCAAAGAAATATGAAATCACCACTCGTTACCACTCCAACTTCTAAAAACAAAAAAACGAACAAACAACCCATTCAACAAAACGTTTCGGGGACGAAAGAAAAAGGAAAAAATCTTCTTCTTAAATCTCTTCAACTCATCTATTTAATCCATCAAACTCAAACAGCTTAGTGAATGTGTTATTTTTGATTTATTCTTGTTTTATTTAAAAGAGACCTGTCAAAGATTATTTTAGTGATGATTTCATTATTTTATTGACTTTTTAAATGGCTTAATTCAAGGAAATGTACGTAATTGTTGGGTAAGACCAGTAAAGTCTCGTTCAGACTGCCGAACCATATAGAGGAAACAAGCCGATCATTGGTCCCTGCGCATGTCCAGTCTATAAAGAGCGCCTGCGCATGTCTGGTCTAGGCTAAATTTCCACCTGAGGTTCCATAAAACCTAAGCGCTTCGCTTAATTAATTCTTAAATAGAGCGTTGTTAACAGTATAATTATATTTTTACTTTCTCATATAAAGAGAGAGTATTGTGATGGGGCGAAACTTTGATTTTGATGTATTTACACGCTTTGAGGTCGCCTGAGTCCAAAAATGTGTTTTTAAAAATGTCTGTTTGTCGTCTGTCTTAGCAGAAGCCTGGAGCCTAAAAATACTGAACAGGTTTGTAAAATAACGAAATTTTGCAAACCTGTTCAGAAAAATCATACTCCGAGGTTATATCATGAAATGAATTAGCTCCAAATTTGGGGTACTACCTTCCAAAAACTCTGAAATAACATGAAAAAAATTATTTCTTGAAAACAGTCTTGTTTAAAAATTATAAAATGTAGTCCATTTAAATACGAATCAAACGATATAAGCCGCTTTTCCGGGGAAATTCTTGTTCCTTAGAAAATAGCTTTAAACGCGGACGGAGAGAGGCCGAGGTCGATTCCCCGCCGAAAAAAGTTATTTTTATGATATATTTTGATAAAATGTTCGATAATAATTAAATTTACTTACGAAAAAAAGAAAACTAATAAACGGAAGGCACTGGGCTAAGTAAATATGAACTCATACATGAGAAAGTTTGTCTTAGTTGTCTCGGACCGATTTTTCTCTATGAATAAATAAACAATCCTTTATGTTCAAATTTAATTGATTTATTTTAAATCTTCCCATCTTTTATTCCATTTTTTTTTTTTTTGGTGAATTTTGATTATCCGAACCACCCACATCCGATTATCCGAACATTTCTTCGGATAATCGACGTTTTACTGTAAAAGATATTTCTTTCAAAAATATTTTTAAAGTAAACATTTTTAACATCTGGACTTTTGTTAATGCAACAATTAAATAATAATTGTTCACTTAAAGATTTTTAATTAAAATTTTAACTTTTAGTTTAATAATCTACGTTTGTTAATTATAGATTAATTTAATATAATTACTTGATAAAAACATAATAAAATAAAAATCTAAAGAAAAACAAAACACGTAAATACCTGTCATTGTTTCATTTGTAGTTAAGCTTTCCAATTAAAAGACGAGAGAACCAATTAACACTTAAAAACACAAATTGTACAACACTCCGATATGCACAAGACACAAATTTTCATAAAATTTAACTGTTATTTATTTAATTTTAGTTAGAATATTTACGAAAGAAAAAATTTATAAAACACCCACTTTAACAATTATCATAATATTGAAATAAACCGAAACAAAAGTTTTATCTTTTATTCAAGTTCAGATGTTTCGTTAACAATAAGTATACAATAAATTACGAATGATATCTCACTTATTTTCTTTTGCATATTTTAAAAACTTTTGTATATTTTTTAGAAGGAAAAAGGAATATGGATGCGATCAGGTTGATTGCCTATTCAAGAATGGATGTGAAGAGATAAAAAGACAAGTAGGCTCGGAACTAACACCACCTTCAGAAAAACAGGAATCTGTTTCAGGTTTCAAAATACCTGCCAAGAACGTTTATTGAACTTGAGTAGCCAGCTTCTTAAAAAAACCGGTTCGGCGGACGACCGGCGAGCGACCGGCGGACGACCGGCGTGCTCCCCTTCATATATGTGATCTCGGATGCATAACTTCAATAAAAAAAGGTTCCCTCTCATCTACCTGCTGTAATTTATAATCTAGTTGGTTCTTTTTTGTTATTTTTATAGCTCCCGCCATTCCTTAGCAGAATATTTAATAACAGTTATTAAGTTTCGAAGTCTTGCGATGATGCCTTCCCCTACTGCATCCTGAGGCAACGAGAGATGGACATTTTTATTTAAAACATTTTTTCAACCTTCAATATTTTCTTCTACATTCCTTTTATTATATCTTTATCTATAATCTTATCAAGAATTTTATTTTTTGTTTTGTGTTTCGTTAAGTTTGCTTTAAATACTTTTAAAGATTTTTTTCTTTTTTAAAAAAAGTAAGTATCAACAATCGCGTTAATACAGTCTTTTTTTTATGTAACAAGATCAAAAGAGAACATTTATTATTTTCAACGATATCCTTAGAAAAAAAAAAAAGTTAACAGACTATTTTTAACATTTAAAAAAAGGAGATCCGGTATAATAAAGGCTCAAGTGTGTTTGTTTGTTGACGTTTTTTTTTAATCGACCAGAATATAAAACACATACATTTTTAAAATCTATTATAGAATTTAATTCAATTAAATTTATTATACCGGTCACTATTATTTTTTTTTCTTTGTACAATAAAAATAATAGGACATATAAAAAAAGTCCAGTCATGCACCATGACCTAATGAGCGAATTTTCAAAGAAATCTGCGTATAATTGGCTTATGATAATATAGGAATATTTCTGTTTAGAATTTGGATAGAGGTGAAAAAAAAAAAAAAAAATTGGTACACACGGGTACGGAGTACAAAAGTTTTTCAAGATGCAGATCGTTGGAAAGATCTTTACGAGTACAGTAATAGTTGTTATGTATACTTTTATCACATTTTCATATAAGAGAGGGATAAAATGGAAAAAAAAGTTTTTATGCTATTTTTGACCCTAAATAGTCAAAATTTGACCACTAAATAATGAAGTCCAAAAATTCTGGTCAACGAACTCATCCTTTCTTTTGAAATTTTTAACATATTAAAATTTGTTTGAAATTTTTAAGTGCATCATAAGAGGAGATATTTTCTGGAGTGACACATATATACATACATATATACATAAAAAGTGTAAAATTTTAGGAATCGATTCAGAATGGTCTAAAACAGATTTCCATGGAAATTTTTTTCTAAAATTAGCATTACAAAAATTTTGAAGCCATTGCAATAGCTTAATTTATTTACTTCGAAAATTCGCTAAAAACTTAAGACAAAAAAAAGGAACATTTGTGCAAGATTTTATTTAAATTGGACGTACATACTTCTTGAGTTATATCTTAGTAAATGGGAGATAAAGAGTTACTTAAATTGCTATGACTAACAATATAATATTTATGGACTTCGATAATGGTCTCTAACTCTATAATTAAGCCAATTATCAGTCTTTACAGAATATATAATTAAAAGGTTCCATTAATATTTTCTGTCAATTTGATTACCGGTTTGAAAATTAACATTTTGCAGAGATTGGCGGAAGACATTAGTCATATACAGAGGAAAAGTTTAAAATTAAATTCTTCATTTATTTCAACATTTCTTTAGACAAGTTATTAAATATAGGTTAAATTATCTTTTAATATTTCAATTCAGCCGGAAAGTACTGAAAAATGGGGCACCCCATTTAAATTTACATTGCAAAAGGCCATAAAACTTTTGAATGTACCTGAGAACTAGTTATTAACTTAAGTGTTTGACCTCTCTAGTTTTCAGCTAACTTCGGGAGGTCCCAAAAACCACTATAATTTCAGAATTTTCTCAGAAAAATAATTTAATGTTCATAATTTTAACTTCAGCATAGAATCACATATACACTGTAATTTTTAATACTGGCTCACGAATGACGATTTAATAAAGGTGTGCGAAATCAAAGAGCCTTCTTTTGTTTTCAAATTTCTTGTTTGACAATAAGATAATGACAAAATTTTAAATATTATTTTGAGTGAAGAAATTTCGGTCAGTGTAATATAAAGTATAAGCTTCATTTTTTTAATGAAACGGAACAATTTGGAGAAATCGAGAAGAGAATAAGTGGTTATCTTGGTCCGTAGGCTTCCGCGGGTAGATTCGTCATAAACAGCTTGGGTTTCCGGTGAAATCCGCGTCACGAAGGGGTTGAAGTCCGACGTTTCGCTTCCACTACTGGAAGCATCTTCAGGGGTGTGGTGCATCGTGGTGTTGACTCGAAGCAATCTTCAGTACATCTTGTGATTGCTTCGAGTCAACACCACGATGCACCACACCCCTGAAGATGCTTCCAGTAGTGGAAGCGAAACGTCGGACTTCAACCCCTTCGTGACGCGGATTTCACCGGAAACCCAAGCTGTTTATGAAGACAATAAGTGTTCAAATAACTTCAGACAAAGTGACACTTACTTCCTATGAATGAAATATAGTAAAAAGAAGCAAAAATTCAAAATAAATTGTATCCATTTAAAACTCTTAAGTTAAGCTTTTTGTTTAACACAAATATCTCATCAATATTTGGACGATATATCCAATATTGGAGTGTATCTCTTCTATGTATGTTTCTTCCTCTTCCCAGATAGTATATCTCTTCCTCTTCCAAGATAGTATATCTCTTCCTCTTCTAAGATAGTATATCTCTTCCTCTTCCAAGATAGTATATCTTCTCCTCTTCCAAGATAGTATATCTTCTCCTCTTCCAAAATAGCATATCTTCTCCTCTTCCAAGATAGTATATCTTCTCCTCTTCCAAGATAGTATATCTTCTCCTCTTCCAAGATAGCATATCTTCTCCTCTTCCAAGATAGTATATCTTCTCCTCTTCCAAGATAGTATATCTTCTCCTCTTCCAAGATAGCATATCTTCTCCTCTTCCAAGATAGTATATCTTCTCCTGTTCCAAGATAGTATATCTTCTCCTTTTGCAAAATAGTATATCTTCTCCTCTTCCAAGACAGTACGTCTCTTTCTTTACCAAAATAGTTGAATGAACGTAGTGAGTTCTTCATTTCAGAGACTTGGAATTTTAAAAGATCTAACGACAACTGGAGTAAAAATTGACCAATTTCACCTAAATTTGGCACATAGATGCATCTCGGCATTCGGCATTTGTAACAACTGCATAGTTTTTGGAAATTCTACACTTAATATTAATTTAAGAATGCGGCCAATTATGGTAAACGACAAAAAAAGTTTTAGTCAGCATAATGTGTTACACATCGTTTTAAAGGCCTTTAAGAGAAGAAAAAGAATATGTAACGAATAAAATTTCACACTTCATATTTTCAAGATGGCGGCCAATATGGTTGTCGATTAACAAAATCAATTTAAAGGTCTTGAAGTCTAGGAAAGGAATATCTTACTATTAAGATTCCACACATAATATTTTTAAGATGGCGGCCAATATAACAATATTCTGAACATGGTTTATATAAGACCACTATTCTATGCGAGTTCTTAATGCACAGCATTACTGGTATATCTCGCCCTCTTCCAAGATAGCATATTTCTTCCAATTAAAGTCATAGAAGAAACACATTCAAAGCATTCTTAAATGCGTATTATCATATCAAATTTAAATCGAACCGGATTTTTAATCAAATGTAATTTGAAGGCTTGGTATACAAAATTATAAGTTATCAGAGAGCTAAAAAAAGTAGGGAGGGGCGTAGTCGCTTGCAGGCGATCCTGCATACCATTGGTAGACCATATGTCGTGTACCCCTGTATTAAAACCTATAACCTGATCCAAAGATAAGTTAATAGAATAGAGCCTTAGGCCAAGATAAGAAAGCCTAAGACATGAATTATATGAAACAACATAATGTGAATGTGTAAAAGAAGATACAAGCCGAGAAGGATAAGTATATTTAGAGAAGATAACAATAAATGTACTATATGATATAATAGTCTTGCTATAAATTTAAATATCAACTGTCTCGTTAAATATAACATATAATAATATACTAGTATCATATATAATATATATCATTAAGCAACTGATGTGCGAGTTGCCTACTCATATTTAACCTGAATAGTGTATAGTGTAAGACTATATATAAAGTTGTATATAAATACATTGTGTATTCTATAATAAATTTGAATAGTTAAATAAAATTATTTCGGATTGATGTAAATGAAGTTCCTACTGCATTTTTTATAAAATAAAATCGGGTACCTCGGAACTTTTCCTAACTTTAGAGGCCACTAAAGTGGCCTGTCCTGCTGCTTCGCAGGAGGAGGAAGCAGCACTGGGCGTGGTCAGTACAGGGATGGGTGACCGTTTTGAACTGAGTGATTTTTTTNAAATACCTTGGGCGCTACTATGATAACACATATACATACGAAATGCTGAAAACCACTCAGGAGGTCTTAAAAACACCTAAAACGGATAATTCCGTTGAAATCTCGAAAAAAACATTATTTGGGTGAAAACAATGCTTTTGCTATGTACCTTGAGAAGGTGAGGAAAAGCAATTTTAGCAAACAATCATATTCTATCCGTTTATGTTACGTTACATCCAACTATAGAACAGTTGGAACTGTCAGTAGTATAGGAAGACATATGAGTACCAATACTTATCTCTACGAATGATTAAAAATAATTACGAAATGTAACAAAGCTAGCTTACGAAATAAGCATTATAATAAAAAAAAAATAATAACACAGGTTGAAAGTCTATGACTATACATTTGTTCTTGCACAGCAATCAAATGTTCTTATTGACTCAGCATATAACTAGTGTACTTAGCGAGTGCCAATCATTCAAGCAAAACCAATTTTTCTTTTAATGTTCAAAAGAAATAAAACGATTTTATAAACGGTTCACTTGTTTTCTTGTTTAGATCCAGTTGTTTGAATATTTGTACAGTTAGTTTGCCGAATAAGTAACACATTAAGAAGTTAGCTTGTCTCGTTCCAGAGAACAAATAATTGGCTGTGTAAAAAGAACTAATAAGACAGGTTATTACCTCCAGGGAGGTTATAACAAGCTCTGTATACTATAATTTATTATTGCAGTAGAACTTTATTATGTTGTTACGTTGTTACGCAGATTTGTAACTTGATGTTAATTACTCAATTAAAATTCTTAACAATTATTACATGAATTAAGAAGTAAGAAGCAAAAAATGTCGTCCCTTTAATTAAATTACGACTAGAAAAGTTAATAATAGAAAGTAATGAAAACAATATTGTCATCGCAATTTTACATTAAAATAAACAAACAGGTTTCGACATTTTATGTAATCTTCAGTGCTAACTGTTAACATAGTAAGAGTAAAGTCTCTACTACAAGTCTGTCCCAAACGAGAGTTAGTGCGTTGACAGCGCGGGAAATAGAGTGACACACAGATTAGCCAACCTCTGATTAAAAAAATAAAGCTACTATATTTACCTTCTTATATGGTTATCCAGAGGGCAAATCTTGTCAACGCTGTCAACGCAATAACTCTCGTTTGGCACCAGTGGCAATCCTAGGTAAAATTTCTGGGGGGGGGGGGACTACAGCCCTCCATGTTTTGTGGGTTTAGTATACATTTTAATGTACCAGGAAGGAACACGTTTGTATATATGTTGTTGCAGTCCTTTCTGATGGCAATCCTATGCAGTGGCATCCAGCGACAAGGTCTAGGGGGTGACACTCAATCTAGACCCCCAATTTCTTTAAACTATCAAATGGAATTTCAATGGTTTTTTTTTTTTTTTTTTTTTTTTTTTTCCGGTTCCAACGATATGCTATAAGTCAAAAACGTATTTATACTTTCAGTATTAGTAACCGTAAAAGTTTCAAAATTCAAAAAATTATAACTTCAAAAGGGGGCCAATATCAAAATTAAATTTGATGGGCTGAATTTGGTGGTTGTTTGTCATATAGAGAGGTACATTCGTGCCAAATTTCAACACGATCAGGACCATTTTCAATTTTTTTAAAGATTTTTTAAAATATTTGCTGACTCAGCAAACTGGGTTCAAGGTGGCGGAAAAAGTTGATTTTCCGGGCGGCACCACTTCAGGTAAGGACTGATTTTCCTGCCAAGTTTCAACTCTTTAGGTTAAATACCTTGGGCGCTACTATGATAACACATATACATACGAAATGCTGAAAACCACTCAGGAGGTCTTAAAAACACCTAAAACGGATAATTCCGTTGAAATCTCGAAAAAAACATTATTTGGGTGAAAACAATGCTTTTGCTATGTACCTTGAGAAGGTGAGGAAAAGCAATTTTAGCAAACAATCATATTCTATCCGTTTATGTTACGTTACATCCAACTATAGAACAGTTGGAACTGTCAGTAGTATAGGAAGACATATGAGTACCAATACTTATCTCTACGAATGATTAAAAATAATTACGAAATGTAACAAAGCTAGCTTACGAAATAAGCATTATAATAAAAAAAAAATAATAACACAGGTTGAAAGTCTATGACTATACATTTGTTCTTGCACAGCAATCAAATGTTCTTATTGACTCAGCATATAACTAGTGTACTTAGCGAGTGCCAATCATTCAAGCAAAACCAATTTTTCTTTTAATGTTCAAAAGAAATAAAACGATTTTATAAACGGTTCACTTGTTTTCTTGTTTAGATCCAGTTGTTTGAATATTTGTACAGTTAGTTTGCCGAATAAGTAACACATTAAGAAGTTAGCTTGTCTCGTTCCAGAGAACAAATAATTGGCTGTGTAAAAAGAACTAATAAGACAGGTTATTACCTCCAGGGAGGTTATAACAAGCTCTGTATACTATAATTTATTATTGCAGTAGAACTTAATTATGTTGTTACGTTGTTACGCAGATTTGTAACTTGATGTTAATTACTCAATTAAAATTCTTAACAATTATTACATGAATTAAGAAGTAAGAAGCAAAAAATGTCGTCCCTTTAATTAAATTACGACTAGAAAAGTTAATAATAGAAAGTAATGAAAACAATATTGTCATCGCAATTTTACATTAAAATAAACAAACAGGTTTCGACATTTTATGTAATCTTCAGTGCTAACTGTTAACATAGTAAGAGTAAAGTCTCTACTACAAGTCTGTCCCAAACGAGAGTTAGTGCGTTGACAGCGCGGGAAATAGAGTGACACACAGATTAGCCAACCTCTGATTAAAAAAATAAAGCTACTATATTTACCTTCTTATATGGTTATCCAGAGGGCAAATCTTGTCAACGCTGTCAACGCAATAACTCTCGTTTGGCACAGGTNCTGCAGTTAATTATTGAGGGAGGGGGGATCCGGGGGCCCTCCCCCGGAAAATTTTGGAAATATGGCCTCTCAAAACAGCGCTTTTATGCATTTCTGAGGTGAAATTGAATATTTGATCATTGGATTCCTAGGGGGGCTAATTTGGTTTCAGGGGGGGCTTAAGCCCCCTCTGCCCCCTCCCCTAGGATCGCCACTGTTTGGCACAGACTGTAGTAGAGACGTCACTCTTACTATAGCTACATATTTTTTGATATTTTACAAGCTTTTTTGACAAACTAACAGTTCAAGATGAGGGTAGACTAGGGCTGTGTTATTAGAAGTATTAAGAACGGAGATCTATTATTTGATAATTATGAATTTTCTACACTCGTGCAAACACTACAAACCAAAGATCCTTAGAAAAATCACAGACGCCCCCGTTCTACGTCTCTAATCTCACTCTACACAACGATCTCAATATTCCCTTTGTCCGAGACCTATCTGTATCCCGATATCATACATTCCACGAACCATTATCCAATCATCCCAATCCTCTAGTAGAACTTCTTGCATCCCAAATCATGCCAGATAACCTTCCTCGCCGCCTGGAGATGCATGGCCAAGAGATTTACTAATTACTTAATGTTTATCTTATATCACCATTTTAATTATTGCTATTATAAAAATCTTAATATCTCCTTTCTTTATATATATATATTTTTTTAAGTATAGTTAACCTATTGTAAGGTAACCCAGCCGAAAGGAATAGTCACTAGAATATTACCTTTATCAAATGTAATACACTGTCAACAAAAAAATATATCATAACACTTATAACATGTAAAATTATGTAGTTGTGTTAATCAATAAAAGAAAAAATATTCGTTCAACAAATAGGAAATAAGATTTTTTTAGAAAACTTGTAAATTCAAAGAGCTATCCAAGACATTAATATATCATGTTTTAATGTAAAATTTAACCTTAACAAGACTGCTCTTGTAAAACCTATAAAAAATAATTTTGTAAGATAAGCTATAATTTTAGTTATAGTAAAACAAGGAATTTATTGTTTAGCTTTAAGCAGTTATGAAAAAAAAAATGTAATACCTAACCTTAACACCTACACTGGGTTCCGCCATGGATCTTCACTTCATTCCTCTTACCTTTGGTTCCCTCCTTAATCCTTCTAAAGCCCTAGTCTACCCCCACTTTGTAATGTTAGTTTAAGTCATAAAAGCTTATATAATATATAACTAGTAGACTAGTAGAAGTAGAGAATACTCTTACAATATTAACACGTAACACTGAAGATATTAGAATAAAGATTTACATAAATAATTATAAAGCAGATGATAATTATAATTAGTAAAAGGAAAATAATAAAGCATTTATCAAACAAACTAATCGGTCCGAAAATTCAAATTAAACTTCCTAATGTACTTAATCATACTGAATTTAATTAATTTATAATTAAACAAATTTAAAACGCATCCAACAGGTGGTTGTATTTACATAGCTTTTTTGATTTTCGAATAATAATTGAAATAATAAACAATAGGCACTGGTTGCAAATAACTATTATCTCCCGTAGGGAGAAAATACACACTTTCATCCACTGTACATTTTTTTTTATTTATTATTTTAATATTTAACAATAATTGTTAGCACTTTTAATAGCAGATATAAGAGATTCAATTTTAAAAAAACAAATAAGAATTACTATTAAACTCAAATGGAAGGTTATTTAGATGCAGGTTATAAACAATAATAAAGAAGGTTGAAAAAGCAGTGTCGCCAACCTGATTTCTACAACCTCACTACATTAGCCATTCATTCTCTACTATTTATAAAATAATATAAGTTGGCAATCCTTCTTCTTCTCCCTGGTTTTACTTTTTCTCATAACTTTTTGAGTTCAGGGAACTCAGTCCCTTTAAACTAATCCAAAATCATAACTTTTTCTCCCTAGTGGAGATAAATAAAATTTATAAATAATAATTTATTATCATCATCATCTCGAAAACTAGATTTTTCCAGGGAAAACAACTGCTATAGTTGTTTTCTTTTGATATGTACTCGTATTTGAATGGAGTATATTTTCGAATTTTAATAAAAATCGTCAATAATAAACATATTAAAATAAAATTAAAAAAAATATATATTAAGTATATTAAAATAAAATATTATACTTTCACGTTAATTTTTCTTTTTTCAGTGTCTGAGGTATGATTTTTTTTTAAATAGGTATGCCAAATTGCATTAATACTTACCCATTTGTTTAAGTTTCACAAACTACACACTGCAGATTTAGAGCACGTTTTGTATAAATAAAAACTTGACTCAATATTTTAACAGTTATTCTTGAACACAACAGGTATAAAAAAAAATATAAATAAAAATGCACTGTAAAAATAAAAAAACCCGCAATATTGGCAAGATTAAATAATTTAATCCTAACTACATACATATTACATAAATTACCATTTATAATTTCTAAATTATTAATTTACATACACGCAGCATATCATCGTAGATATATTAGTTGAGTATCATGAAATAAATATGCTTGAAAGAAAAATAAATTACGTCTATTATTTTTATCTCAAATATACATCTGACTGTATAAATATTTGTGGAAGGCTCTAAGTGAAAGAAATATTCAATTATTGAGTAATTTCAACTTCTGGTTTTAGAGACATGTTTCATATGATGCATGTTTCATTTTTTATAGAGATTTAACATTTATAAATAAACTCTTGTATGTAAATTAAATACTAAAGTATAAAATAGAAATCGTTCGATCATACTATGTGTCATTTTAGATTTGAATCTGACATTACAGAGACAATTTACACGAAGTTATACAAAACAATATTACCAACATAGATTATATTGATGGAGGACGTAGGTTTTCTCTAGTTATCTCACGACTTATGGACTTTAAGGATATTGCCTTTAATAACATGTAATGACATTAGCAGATCAACCTACTGGTAATAAATAATTTATGTATTGTTAACTATCTAATAAGTCCACCTTTTAGTACGCAAAATATTGATTATTTGACAAAATTGCATGAAAAATTATAAACACTACTCACAAGTGTTATATATTTTTTAATCTACTCTTCACTACCTTTCATTTGATACTCCACTCTAAATTTTACCCACAAAAACGATCTTTAATACTGCAAAGTCTCAGGTATCCTCTTTTGATTCAAAAGTTAATGGAACCGTACCGAGTGACAGAAGGGCACAGGAACGAAACTATAAGGGTTTCTTTTTTTTTGGTTTTACCAACTTTAACCCTTATATAAAATGAAAAATGAGACACGAAAAACGACATTTTCAAGAACACAAAGATGAATTGGTACCAAAACGAAACCCATGTATTTATACTTAGGGAACATCTTCTTTCATTCATCACCCCCATATGAGGCACTTCCCTTAAAAAAAACCCTAAAACTTCAACCACTAGTTTTTTGAGGCTTCTCTATACTTTTCCTGTGTTTGGGTTATTATATTACACCTAACATAACTGCAAAGTTTCAAATTATTGTGTTGGGTACTTTTAGAGATAAAGTGCTTTACAGACGGACGGACAGACAGAGAAGGGCAGGAATGTACGAGGGTCCTCGTTTTTAGCTATGTGTCCTTGTTTGATCGATATAGATCTTAGATCAGGAACTAAGATCGAAAATCGATTAAAAAAAAAATACAAAAAATATGATAAAGAAGGAAAGGGAAATGAATTCTCTCATACTTTCGCTTGTAAAGGATAAAGAATATCCCACGCCTCCACATGACGTAGAGAACTTTACGTTTTCCTTTGACTGATGCTTCATTCTCACGGACCGATATTAAAAAAAAAATCAGCTGATTCTACCGGGCTAAAAAAACACCTTTACTTTCAGCTGTTTATAGATATAAACAATGCTTCACTACGCTAATTGCCACCAATTAACAACTACACAAAACAGAAACACAAATGAACCCAATTACAATCAATGTTTTTTTGTTTTTGTTTTTTTAAACAAACTCGCGAGTTATGATAAACAACAAAAAACTGGATTATACTCGCAAACTTTTTTTCCATATTGATTCGTTCAATAGTATAGTAAACACAATGAAGTATTAGAATGAAATTTTATGCATGATATTATGACATATTTTCAAAATTGAAATTTATTATTTTATTGTCTCTGTAATCAAATAAGTTGATTAAATAAAAATAATTTTTTATAAAACAGGTTTTACTCCAATTTTTCTCAGCAAACCTTTTCATTTGATACCCATAATGATGGGCGTGCTTAAAAAATGGCTAGATCGCCATCTTGGGCTCCTAGCCATATTGGATTTAAAATTACGTCACTTAGCTAATCATGCATTTTCATCCAAACTAAACGTGTAATCAAAATTTCAATTCAATCGGTTGAGGATAACTGCTTTAAAATTCAGTTTCAAAATTTGACCCGAACATACATACATACAAACAAACATTGCAAGTTAAAAAAAAACTTTTAATAAAATAGTTTAATCTCGTTCTTTTGTTTGGATTAAATAGGTTGAATACAAAGAAACATTTAGCAAAAGTTAAGGAGCACAGACTGTTCAAATTAATCTGGGGCTATCTGCGTGCTGCTTTCTATTAACTATAAAAATGTCATACAAATCAAATATGGAAGTACTTTTGAAGATATAGGTGTAAATAAATGTATGCTTGTGCGCATGTGGAAGAGAAACTAATTGGCGCAGAAGGTTGAAACGTATATGGGACCGACAAGCTAATTATGACCTACCATACAAATTTTATCAAAATCGGACGTGTAGTTATTAAGATATGTTGATTCGCAAAAATTGAGGGACAGACAGACACGGAATCAAAAATGTTCCCTGATGTCTGAAACGGATTTCTGTTTTGGAATTTTTGAAATCGGAGGTATAAAATAATTTCGTTCTTCAGAACGATCACATAGATTCCGTTACCTTCGGCAAGCTCGGAAGCAAAAATTTATTTAGCAAGTTTTTTTTAGTCAGAATAACTTTTTTTTAGAGGAATAAGCTACGAACTATTAAAAAAAACTTAAGTTTTTACAACAATAATAAAATTATCTTTGGATCCCACGAGCATCATTATGATAAGTTGAATCAACAGATCAAATGATTTGATGATAACTCGAGGTAACTGATAAAATTTAAAGGACAAAATTAATCAGTATTGTTATTGTTCATATTGGAAACAACAAAATAAACTGAAATAGCAAGTTCTCAAAGAAAATACATCACTAATTTAACGTCCTTAACGGTGTTTTAGAATGTAATTTTTAGAATTCCATTAGAAATTGGTTAAAACAGTTGAACCTTAACCTCATATCACACTTAGATTAGCACTTAGAAATAGCACAATTTCAGTTCTAAATATATAAGTAGGAATTATGTAGGTACTTATTTGCTATTACGCAGTAACTTTTACTATATTTTATTGCTTGAACTTGTTACTTATAAATATTATCATTCGATATTATACAAAATAAATATATCTTAATCGGTTCTTAAAAGATAAAACCAAAGTTTAATTTAAAAAAAAAAAAAGAGAATAAAAAGTTTGAACTATTTTAAAAAAGGAGGTTAAAAGCTAAAAGTTAGTATTTTGTCCAGGTAATAACATGTAATTCGTTTTTAGAAAAATAACAAATAAATGAATAAATGATCGTAAAAAATTATAATTTTTTTTCTCTAATCATTGTTATAAAAATATTAAAAGTTCTAATACAGGATTCAAGGAAACATTTTATTGTCAGTATGTCGAGAACGAAAGCCATAAACTAACCAGTACTTATTTTTACATTTTTAAAGTTGTTATTTTGCACTAATTTTCCATCATTATACGTTTATCTCTTTGGAGATTTTTATGTACGGAAATTACTGACCATTTGAAGGACATGTAAAACTGGTGTTAATACTCTTAAAACAAGACAATAATCATAAAAAGAAGGAACATTTAATCGTGACTCTAAGATTCATAATGGGTAATAGTTTTTATTTTATTTTACTGTATTTTTTACTCTTAAAAATGTCTAAAGACTATGCCAAAGGTGGAACAATAAGTAATTCGTAGACTCGTTACTTGCCTTCTAGTTCTTTGGATTGGTAACATAAATAATTAAAAATTATTTTCCAGAAATCAACTTTTACCTAAATGTTGATAAATTGTTTTCATAAGGGATTAAATTTACAATAATTACAAGATAAAAAGAACTTTTTATATACTACGTTTTTTAATTCAATTAATTCTATTTTTGTTTACTTGGTTTACTTATTCTTTTTCGCTGTCATTCAATGTTCACCTCTTAATAAAAAATCTTATATTTGAAATCTGTGAAAGGAGGTAAATATTGGGGAGGTCAAAGGATTGTAAATATTTGGGATATGCCAAACAAATAAAATAACATGCGGATCTTTTCCGAACTAACTTTTCATACAGCAAATTTGCTGAAAACAAATTAAATTCTGCTGAAAAATGACTAAAAGCATTAAAATAATGCATTGTCATCGTGTTCTGAGCTGTTCTGAAAGTTTCAAACGTCTAGCTACTTGGGATGTTAGTTAAAATTCGATTGCAAGATTTGTACCGGACAAACAAACATACAAACAAGAAACCAAGTTAATAAAAACGTAGTAA
>KZ651212.1:776470-789223 GCA_001010745.2 Gerris buenoi
TATAGGTCCAGAGTTGGGTGGGCATCGTCGGGCCCCTGATGAGTCGGTAGCGACGAAACGATGCAGGACATGGCGTTTTGCCGAGCCAACATCTTTGTGACGTTTGTCTGGTGTTGGAACAGTTCCTATGTGTCACGCTTGCGTGGCACATCCCTAGGTGTCTCTCAGTAACACAAATTGTAAATTATATAGTATAAGTACATTGCAGCGCTCAATTATTATTGTATTAAAATTAATTTATTAATAAATTAGTTATTGAATAAAATTGAGTATTAATCATTGTGTTTAGATGTGGATTAGAATTGACTTGAAAATAACCTATGAATAGAGTCTTCAATCATAACTGTATTAGGTTACGATGACATTATTGGGTGTTCATTTTATAATTCTTTATACACGCATATAAACATGTATAGACTCAAAACAGCTCTTTCTTGATTACATTTGAAATACAAGATACAGTTATGAACATATATACTTTCCCCTTCTAAGGTTAGGAAAGGAAAGTAAGATGGTGTGAAGGTGGATTTGTAATCGACTAATTGGTTAGCAATGGCAAGAAAGAAATGTGGCGGAGTGGGTCAGGAGAGCGGTGTTCTCGGTCTAGTTCCATCTTGCACGGCCCACAGTGCAGCCACAAGGTACTGGCAACACTGGACTCTTACAACTCACTACCAGGCCAACAACTTCATCTTTCATATAACATACATTTAAGACTTACACAGAGATAATAAAGCTAAAGATAATAGAATGATTAAGATTGATAGATAAAGATAAGAGATGGATAATACAAGGTTTGTTCCAACCACGCCTCAAACTAGTTTCAAAGTAGTTCCTAACTGTACGACGCATGTACATTAGCAACGTAAAAACGTTCAAGTTTGGTCCGATGCGCATGCGTCGGACAGTTCCAAACCAGTTTGAATTGTGGTTGGAACAAACCTATAGTTTATTAAGATAAGACTAAGCTTAAAATTCTTCCGTTATCTTCGGTAGCTCTGAAGCAAAAATAAAAAGGCATCGCATATCGCATGGCTGATTTTAAAAACTCTAAGACAGAAATCCGTTTCAGACATCAGGGAACATTTTTGTTCTCGTGCCTGTCTGTTTGTCTGTCGGTCTGTGTGTCCGCGAATCCTGAATCGTGTGTTGAAACTTGAGTTGTCGACCGATTGTAATGAAATTTGGTAGACATGTTCATTTTACTAATGCCCAGGACGAGTTCGTTGGACAACGTAATCCGCGCCCAAGCGTTCGCGTAAACGTGAACTTCAATATTGGAATTTTAGGTCGGGAAAAAATCTAACTTTATCTATTCAATGATACAAACATTTTTTTTTTTTCAAATACCTATAAATTACGCGTCGGGTGCGGAAAGTAGCAGTTTGCATGCGAGTGTGGAGTTTGCACCCGAGCGACAGCGAGGGTAGTAAAACCACACGAGCAATGCAAAATTCCGCTTTCGCACGAGTTGCGTACCGTACTTTATCTACGATTGTTATATTTTAATAATAAACACAGAAAAAAATAATAAACTTTCTGTATGTAAGTTCGTATTTCTCTTTTGATAAAGATGACATTAATTCATTAATTGTTTTTTTGCCGAATTAATTATTTCGGGAGGCGTATTATTCTCCTCATATTCGTCATAATCAATTAAATCACTCATAGATTTTCACAAAAAAAACTCGATATAAACAGTTGCTTTTATAAACCAACAGCAAATTAGATTTGTTAAATGCAAACTAACTTGCTAATCGTGAGTAAAGCTGAAGAATTATTCTTCTACAACTAAATATATTTAGCTTGAATACAATATTATATTAGTAAAAGAAATGAAAAATTTATGTTTTATAATATTAAAATATTAAGTTGAACAATTCTTCAGTCACGAAAGGAAATCGGATTTAGCTTCAGCTGAAGCACGACGAAGACAAAAAGATCGTTTAAAGCTGTTAGATCTAACAGACTTAAATAAAACTGAATGTTTTAAAAACGGACTGAGTTATGCAACAAACGCAACGTCTTGTAAAGCACCCCGTCTTAACCTAGACCGATAACTTCAGTTTTAGTTTCCAACAATATTACGTTTCATGTCACGCTACAAAAAGACTGAGACAAGTTTAAATAAGTTAAAAGTTTCAAGTTAACACCTGTAAATGATGTTTCTATTTTATAAAAGAAAAAACATAATTTTAAGAAATAAATACGTACGTTGAAATACATATTTTAAGAAATAAAATACGTACGTTGAAAAACACATATTTTAAGAAATAAAATACGTACGTTAGAAATAAATACACGCACCTACGTTGAAAAACACATTTTAAGAAATAAATACACGTACCTACGTTGAAAAACATATATTAAGAAATAAATACACGTACCTACGTTGAAAATCACATTTTAAGAAGTAAATACATATGTTGAAAAACATATTTTAAGAAATTAATACGTACGTTGAACAACATATATTAAGAAATAAATACGTACATAGAAAATTAGGCTATCATCCCTTTCGCTTTTATATTCAAATAAGTAACATATTTCTAACTCGAAATGATAATAAAACCTTCTGGTTTATAGCCTAAAGTATTATACATATAATAATAGTATATAGGATGTATTATATGGTATAATATTAATCAATTCAAACACCCTAAAACCAGTAAAGAATTTGACAAGAATTAAAAAAAACCCAAGAAAAAACTGGTTATAGACCCTGAAGTTGGATTCCATATAAATACCACAAAATACTAAAATAATACCTTACCGTTTCAGATACCATAAAATTCACCCGGTACATTTAAATTCCTTAAATTAATTCATTCTAAAATATGTTAAGTTTAACTGCTAAGAAAACACTTCTTCTCTTTTTGACAGTCAAACGAAAGATATAAAAGCAATAAATATTGTATATCTCGATAAAATATGAGAACCAATAAAAGAGATAAATTTGAACAAGTGAAATAAACATGCAATTCTAAACCATAAGAGAGCAAGCTGATGTCAATGAAAAAATTAAAATTAATNTTTTTTTTTTTTTTTTTTTTTTTTTTTTTTTTTTTTTTTTTTTTTTTTTTTTTTTTTTTTTTTTTTTTTTTTTTTTTTTTTTGTATTTGCGTGTACATTCCTCTAGAATATAAATTGATTTAGATTCAGGGATTAATCAATAAAGAATATGTAAATTAATTGAAATGTATAATTCTATACACAACATGTAGAAAATTATCCCCCTAATGTTCTACGCATTTAAGACGTAGAATTTATAACAGTAGAGCCAAATAATTTTTTTTTAAAAGAAATCAGTGTTGCACAAATTTAGTTTTTTTTTACTATAAGATGTTAGAAAACTGTTTTTTTTGTTTTTTTATGTCATTGTTAAAATTAAAGATTTAAAAACATGTAAATTTAGTTATAAATACCTAAATAAATAGTTAAAATCAAAACCTTAGGTTTTATTTGTGTAATTTTTCTCCCTTAAGGAAAAATCTCGTAATTAGCAAGGGAGCAAAAAGTCGTAGTACCCTCGCTATAATTAACTCCCTCGGCTATGCCTCGGGATTGCAAGCGGGAGAGATTTACATACCTAATTTTTCTATTGCCTATTAATTTTTAGTTATAAATGTCATATCGAAATTTCATAAAAATCTAATTTACTTTTGTAATAAAACAACAAAATAAAAATTTCTTTATAAAAAAGTTGTTTTAATACATCATCTTTCTTATTAGGTACATGATATTGATACACCCAAGATATACAAAAGGACGTGATCAATGGTACATTATGATTTTGCACCATTGATCACATATCAATAAAAATATATATCTATTTTTTTCTATAACTGTTAAAAATAATTAAATTCTCAAACAATACATAGAGTGTAGGAATTCCGGCTTTATCAGGAGAGACCTTTTCCATTGATATATTTAAAAAAATGGCACTTAAAAAAATATAAAAAAAAAACATTGTAATCCAAGATGCAACAGTCTCCTCTACTATTATTTTAGCAAGAAGTAGAATAATAGTAGAGGGTAGACGTAGTCATGAAGTGAAGTATAGGTAATAATTTATTGAATATGTATTAGTCTATATTCTTCTTAAGTAAAGATTTTATGCAAGCAAAAAAGAAAACAATTTGTTCGACTTACAATCTTAAAATGTGTAAATCCCTAATTCTTTTGCGCCATCAAAATACATACACCTGTATATAAGAATACACTAGTCTCATTTTACACCTCTATATACGAGTGCAATACATAAATACATATGAGAAAGTAAAAAAATAAAGTTGACATGAACAATCCTAAACTAGACCTCATTTTATCAAATTGGTTTTAACAAGTTGAAAATGACTCGAGTACAAAACTAGCTATTTATTTTAGAATGGATGGTAAAACAGTAAGGGGGATAGTAAGAAGCACTAAGAGCAACTTTTAGAAAGGCAAGCGAGGATGGCAGAGTCGTGACCGAAGTATTGTTACAAGCAGGCAACTTATACAGGCGCGAACTTCAAAACCTAAAACTGTAACACCCCCAAGTTTCATATTGGATTATATTACTTTGAGAATAAAAAGGTTTCACTTCACCAAACACCTATACATGCAGGGAGAAAAAGGAAATATTATATACAGACATGTATATCAATAGGTCACATTCTATATTATTGGTATATTCTTTATTTTTTCGAGAATATTATATTCTTTGGACACTTATCAATACATTATGTGGTAACAGTAAACTTGATACATAGGGTGAAAGGAGAAACGGAATAAACAACATGCATATGAGATTCTAAACAATATCTTATTTCTTCATTCGTTTATTCATTTATTTTTATTTTTTGAATTTTAAGTTTCTTTAAATGAAAACATAAGAATGGACTATTGTATTTGGTATGTGACAAAACAAATAAAATAGTTTTATGTAATCAATTATTGGAAATTTATTTCACACAATAACAATTATATTTTTGAATAATAAAAATTAATTTAAATTAAATTATAATTACTATTTACAACGGGATACAGACAGAGAAAAATAGACTTCAGTACCGCGTGAAAAAATAAAAATTTAATAGAAAAAATTAACTGATTGTAAAAAAAGAAGTGTTGTCAATATGAAATTATTCTCGTCTTGGATTAATGAACAAAGGTTTCTACAAATAATTTTATTCGTAATATCAATTAAAGAAAGCACATTAATGAGAACAGAATGATAATATATGAGTTAGTAGACACTGGATCCAGTATCCAAGCACATAAAAAATACTTGCATTTTAAAAGTATATAAATATCAGCTCTCAACAATGAATAATGACTTACTAACAAAATGATTTTTTTTTAATACACACAAAAAAAAAATCGGTCTGAGACAACTCAGTAAAGCATTCACAAATACGTGTTCATAACTACTTAGCCCAGTGTTTTCTATTTATTAGTTTTCGTACTATGGTAGGTAGGTACATTTAATTATTATATCATAAAAACAACTTCTCCTTGGTGGGGAATCGAACCCGACCTCTCTCTCCACGTTTTAAGCTATTTTCTCGGAAAACGGCTTATATCGTTAGATTCTTATTTAAATGAGGACTCGTTTTTGAGAAACGAATAACAAAATATTTTTTGACGAAACAAAATATTTTTCATGATCCATCAGAGTTTTTGAGGGGTACCACCCCCAAATTTAGAGGTATTGTTCTTTTCTCGATTTCACCTCGATGCATGATTTTTCTGAACATGAATACCAAATTACGTCAAAATCAGCCCCGTTGATAAGATAAAGGCCTCATTCATATGCACAGAAGACAGATTTTTTTAAAAAAAAAAAAACCAGTATTTTGAACTCAGGGCACCTTACAACGTGTAAATCCATATATCCACATATCAATAATCGAACTTTCGCGCCATCACAATACTTTCTCATTATATGGAAAAGTAAAAACAAAAAAAATAATATTGAACTAATATAATTATCTAAATACACATGTAATACATTCGTATGTAGTATATAACACAATACATAGCTACCGTGAATAGTTTGTCAATTAGTGTGGCTAATAGCTTCCTCGCGATCTTATAACGTTCTCAATCTTATAACGTCTACTCTATTTAATTTTTTCCCATCTTAAATTTATATCAGTCAAAACTGTTTTGATTTTTTATTTATCAAAATTGCTTTGATATTTTAAATGAATAAAATGTAAGTGAAATACATACATAAAAGCCTTGTTCAAGTCGTCCTATCTTGACAAAGATAATTAAAAATTAGTTTATACAATACATTATAAATATTAATAGAATTGATAAAGACAAACTTTAAATTATACTACGTCGATAACGTCACAATTAGTGTAAATTACTGAATAAATTATTATCATTAGAAAAAGAATAAACATAAGACATTTATAGTTTAGGAATGCATAAAAGTGAAGCTAGAAATAAAATGCACTAAAATCAAGCAAGAATTTCACGTTTGAGATATGGGTTAATCGGCACGTAGTGCACTTAGAAGTGTGATATTCCTTTGACCCAAAGTACATTGGACTAAACATCCCTTCGTCTAAATAGTTATTCATTCAGGTTATTTATATTCTAAAAAAAAAATAGAAGGGAGTAACAATCTAAAGAAGGTGTATGGAATGTTTTTCTTTAGACTGATATTCCTTTGTCCCAAACCAAAGTGCATTGGTCTATAAACATCTCTTTGTCCTAATAGTTATTTAGTCAAAGTCATTTATATTCTAAAACTACATAGGGGAGTATCAATCTAAAGAAGTGCCATTATAGAAATCTTTGTTTACGTTTTTCATATTTTACGGACCATATAGTTATCTATTGCAGACGAACTGTACAGACCATCGCACTTCTGTTTTATAAGGGAAGTAACAGTCTAAAGAATAATATTTTATACACCTTCTTTGGATTGTTACTCCCCTCTGTTTTTTTTATAAGGGAAGGGGAGTAACAATCTAAAGAAGTGCCTATAAAGGGATGTTTAGTCCAATGTACTTTAGGACAATGGAATATAACACTTCTGTTTTATAAGGGGAGTAACAGTCTAAAGAAGAACATTTCTTACACCTGCTTTAGATTTTAGATTGTTACTCCCCTCTATTTTTTTATTAGGGTAGTAACAATCTAAAGAAGTTCCCCTATAATGTCAAACACATTTTTTTTAGCCCATTTTTATTTATAAAGTGTAATTATATTATAAAATAACCGAAGGAACATTTAGTAGGGTGGGTCATGGCATTTAGGAAGCCGTGAGAACGTCGGGTAGGAAGTGATAGAACTCATAAATAAAACATCCTCACCAGACTGGTTCCTTAATATTCAAAGTGTGGAATCTACATTGAACCACCTTTGAAAAAACATTTTAAAATGTTAATAGTAAAAGTCAAAAACAGAAACGAAAAACAATCTTTTATTAATTAACCAATTTTCTCCAAATGTGTATTCGTTGAACATTGAACAGTACATCTACGGATTTTTTTCATATAAAGAGAAAGTATTGTGATGGTGAGAAAATTAGATTTTGAAATTGATTTTGACAGCTTTACTCGTTTTGATGTCCCCTGAGTCCAAAGAAGTGTGGGTTTTTTTTTTTTTTTTTTTAAGTCTGTCGCCCGTGTTTTAAGACTCCCGGACCCAATACTACTGTGTCAATTTTGACCTAATTTGGCAAACATTTTCTTCAGATTTGTATTCGTTGAATAGTAACTACGGAGTTTTTTTACTTTCTCATATACACAGAGAAAGTATTGTAATGGCTCAAAATTATATTTGGATGGTGTTACACGTTTTGATGTCCCCTGAGTCCAAAAAAGTGGTTTTTAAATAATGTCTGTCTATCGTCTGTGTTTGCAAACTCCTGGTCCCAAAAATACTGTGCCGATTTTGACCTGATTTGGCATACATGTTCTCCAGATTTGTATTTGTTGAACAGTAACTATAGATTTTTCTTAAAGAGAAAATATTGTGATGGCGAGAAAATTAGATTTTGAAATTTTTACGGTTTGACACGTTTTGATGTCCCTTGAGTCCAAAAAAGTTTTTTTTTTTTTTTAAATAATGTCTATCTGTGCAGACTCATGGGTCCTGGACCCAAAACTACTAGACCCCTTTTGGCATGCATGTTAAGAAAAATTATAGGCGCTATCCCTCAAAAACTCTGAAAATATGTTATCTCAAAAATGGTTCCGAACATTTTTATGTAAAAAAAAAATCTAAAATGAAAATGTAGTTCATTTAAATGCGAATTTAAAGGCCGGTCCAGACGCTACGTTTTGCACAACCTTTTGTCTGCACAGTTCAAAACATTGCAGATAAAACATTGCGTGTAGATAGAAAAAGTGCGCAGTTTTGAAACTGGCGCGAAAACGGTACACTTGCAGCGATAACTGAGCTAGAGAGCATAGATATCCTTGAACTGTGCGGACAAGTCGGCGCATGTAGACGGTAGCTACGTTTTCCGATTCATTTTGTTCCTTAGCTTCTTTGTATGTGTCTGTTACTTAAAAAGACAGCATGCCAAAATGGACCAGAGTTGTACCTCCTTCATGACGTTGCCACTAAAACTGTGCGAAATATACAGATATCTCTGCACCATATAGACGCTCTAAAAATTGCAACGTTTTCATGACTGCGCGAACAAAAGGTTGTGCAAGACCGTAACGTCTGGACCGGCTGAAACGGTATAAACCCAAGTAACAACAATTTAGCAAAATTTAAAGAGATAACTGAAATGTTATGCATTTAACGTAAATCATTCTTGAAATGGTGGAAAACAAATTAAGTATAAATTAAGGAAAACAAAGAAGTATATTTTAATTAAACCAGCTATTAATTGTGACCTTTCTGATGTTTTATATTTTAATGTTACTAATCCAACCCCATTCAACCGTTTAAGCAAAGGAGATTTTAAAAAAGAAAAAATACATTTATTTCTCATTACGAAATATATTAACAAAAAAAAGGAAACACCAATCTTGTAATAATATCCTCAGGCTTAAAATGAACTTTCAAGTAATATTTAAAATAAAATAAAAATCAACAAAAAAAACTTTGAAATTTGCATTTAAGAAATAAAAGCGGAAAAAATCCTTTTGTTTTAAAAATATATTTATATAAAAAAACTAGTTAAACTTAAAATTTAGTTATAAAAAAATGCTTTAAACTTCCTAAACACTCGAGTCATTAGAAAGTTCAAGCTGTTATTTTTCGTACTCCGAACTTTTTTTAACACTTTGAAATAAATGTATAAGAGGGTTACATAAACATTTGTGCTTTATTAGAAGTTAGAGGTCGTTCAGGATGAAGAAACATTGGGTGAATTCTCTCACTATAATGATGTGGTTAGATGAACATGGAGAGGAGTTACAGAATACGATTGTTCGCAGGTAGTCAACAACGTCAAATAACTTTAAGAAAAAGGTAGTAAAAATAAATTTATAGAACTGTAATTTTAATAGTAGCTAAATACTTAAGAACTAATACACGATTTTAAGTCAGAACTGTATTAGTTTTCTTTTTTGGTAAATAAAGGTAAGACACTATCCGGAAATAAGAAAAAACTAGTAAATGTTTTTAAAAGAGTTTTTTTTTTTTTTTTTTTTTATTTATCATTGTTTGTTTTTTATATAACCACGGGTAGATATATTTATTTATTCATAAAGCTGTTTTGTTCTTTTTTCCATATACCCAGGTATTTATAAAGCAACAAAAGCGTGATGGCGCAAGTTGGCAATTTAGTCATTTCGACTGCTTTACAAACGACGCTTAGCGCTTAGAACGACGCTCAGTAGCTAGTAGTAGTAGGATCTTATCGTATAGGGTCATACCTCGTTAAGTTTTGGTCGCAGCATGTACTGAATTAGGGTACGGACAGAGTTCAATTCAGATTCCGAAAAACAGGGGCAAGAATTAAACTGTGTAGTTAAAGCATGATGGCTTTCGGGGAAGCAGGCAACTGTTAGAGCATCTAGACTATTGTGTAGCTCTTGTTTCAGATTATGATTGCTATCGGTGCGCGGAGCGCACGCCNATATATATATTCTCAGTACAGTAAAGGGAAGGATAAGCGAAAGGTTTAAAGTTTCACTAATTAATTTTTGAAAATACATAATCTGTAATAAGTCACAAGTTGATCTTCTCATAAAGATTATTGGGTAAAACAATATTAATTAATAATTATTTTAATTAAAAAAGTTTTTTTTTTTTTTTAGTTATTCACGGTAAATTTAAGTGTGTCAAGTTCAAAAGGACATATTATAAGACTGAAAAAGGAATAAGAAGGACAAATTATAAAAGTGTACACTGCTCATCAGTAAATTTAAAATACAGTAGAGATTTTATAAATTTCAATATACAATAGTTCACAATATTGTTCTTTGTTTAATATTTACTTTAATTTATATTCTCATCACTACATATATTTACACGAAACTTCATTATCATTAAAAATATTTAGAATTTATGGTGTGGAACTCATTTAAATATTTATAATGAGTTCTCCACGATTTTGATACTTATAAGTTATTAAAAATAAAAATTCGTCGTAGATGTTTAAGAGCGATATTTATTTTTACAGTTTATACACTGATGGCTGAATTACACTTCTTTTCTTCAAAGTGCTTATCTATCAAGGGACAAACTAACATCAGTACTTGATTTTTGGTCTACTAACTAATTTTGTATTCAGGATCATGAAAATCACATTGTCCACCATAATTGGCGGGACTGGGCCACTCTCCACCGGTTTGTTTTTATCAAATGCATACTCCCATATATGTCCCGCTGACTTAGCCGATCACATATCCTTAAAAGACACCAAATTATTAACTTGTAGGTACATAAAATTCTAGCTTTATGTTGTCAGACACTTTTTACATGCTATCTTCTGGACTATTTAGATCTATTCACACACATCAGGCATGGCACAGATCCGTCATTGTTCCGAATCCGAACCGTCACCGTCAAGTGTCAGGCAAAATCGTGGCTCTATTCACACTTAACCGTCACCGTCATTTTTTTTTTTTACTCCAGCAGTCGTTTTTTCTGCATTAAGTGCCGTAATGATATTTCTGAGATAGAGTTTTCGGAGGAAGAATTGGTTGCTATAGGCTTATAGCATTAATTTTGGCGGTATTTTGAGAGTTGTAAACAAACTTTGACGTCATAAAAATTATCTCACTAATAAATAATTATATTCGCTTATAAACTCTTCTTTTTGTTCCTTAATTTTTTCCAGTTCCAACGATATGCTATATGTCAAAAACGTATTTATACTTTCAGTATAATTAACCGTCAAAGTTTAAAAATTCAAAAATTGATAACTTCCAAATGGCGGCCAATATCAAAATGAAATTTGGTGGGCTTGTTTGTCATACAAAGAGGTACATTCGTGCCAAATTTCAACTCGATCAGGTCGTAATCGATTTATTACCAATTTTAAAAATTTTTGCTGACTCAGCAAACTGGGTTCAAGATGGCGGAAAAAGTTGATTTTCCGGGTGGCACCACTACAGGCAATGACTGATTTTTCTGCCAAGTTTCAACTCTCTAGGTTATATATCTTAGGCACTACAATGATAACACATACATACATACAGACGTCATGCTGAAAAACACTCAGGAGGTCTTAAAAACACCCAAAACGGATAATTCCATAGAAATCTCGAACAAAACATGTTTGGTGACAATACTTTTCCTATATACCTTCGGAGAAGGTAAAGAAATTAAAAAAACACGAAATACTCATCAGTCAAAACAGAAATAAAGCAAAGAAAACTCCACAGTAAAAAAAAATTATCGTTGAGTAATGTGAAAATGACGGTTCGGTGACGGCGGAGTGCCTGACGTGCCGGTTTCGGATCGGTGCCGGCTCAGTGTAGACAGTGCCATTTAACTTACAAGAAATAATTTTTTTTGCCTGATACATCTCGAAAATGACGGGACGGTAACGTGCCGTGCCTGATGTTTGTAAATAGACCTTTATCAGCAAAAGTACAAAATTATCCTCCTAATTAATGAGGCTCATAACTCCTTCGCGTTCTATAGCGTACTTAAATGAAGTTATGCTTTATATAAATCATTATTGTATCATTTATTTAATGAGAACCGTGAAATTAAAACTACAGATCTGATTTCTGTGTTTAATTTGATTAATTCTGTTTTTTTTAAAAACTATGCTTCAATCGTTGAGTCCAAAAATCCAAACAAAATTTGTGAAGTCAACTAAATATTCCGTGTGATTTTTCCTTGTTCAAGAAAAAATTCTTAATATAACCTCTTAATTAAAATACTAAGGTAAAGAATTTAAGCGAAAAAAAAAATGTATTGGAATTTCAAGCCGCTTTCAATTATAAAAGATGTTTCTTTTAATTTGATTTTTTTTAAAAGTAAATTATACAGTATAGAATCTGTCTTATTATAAATGATAAAATTAATAAATGAAAAGAATCAATAATGAATAAGCAATGGACAGCTAAAGTAAACATATATACTTGTAAGAAAACGGAATAAACGAATGAGAAAAAGGTAAACAAACAGAATAAGAAACAAACACAAAAAACAAAACAAGTAATAACAGCCGCAAGCAAACATCATTATAACGAAAATTGAAGAAAGAAAAAGTGGTTGAACGACAGTAAGAACAAATCTAGCTTTTATAAATTTTAAGTTTATTCTAAAAGAGGAAGTTTTCCTTATAGCTTTAATCAGCATAAGAAAAAGCACATATATATATATATA
>KZ651212.1:792796-824453 GCA_001010745.2 Gerris buenoi
TTTTTTTTTTTTTTTTTTTTTTTTTTTTTTTTTTTTTTTTTTTTTTTTTTTTTTTTGAAGATATCCCGGTTAAGGGATGAAATATCACCCTTTTTAGAAAAGCTTTCTTATCAATAACCCCTTGAAGACTCACATAATAATGCGAGTATACTAATGTATATTTTGTTAATTATAGCTGCCCTCTATTTTATCTGTTTCTTGTTTTATTAACTTATTTCTTAAAGCAATTTGCAAACAGAAATAAATTTAAAAAAAGCCTAATTAACTAAAAGCGAACAGAAAGAATCCTCAATCAATATACATATATCTTCTGCAAATTGTTAATTAAATTGTATCTAAAAAAATTAAATCCATTTTACAATTTATCTACGATAATTGCTTTAAAGAGCTTATTTATTAATTACTAACTAACCCGGCGAACTACGTACCCCCTAATAAACATTAATAACATAAGAAATGTATATAGGTGCTACCTTTAAAAAAACCTATATAAATAATTTATTTAGATAACTAATGTTGCCTTATATGAAAAATTTATATTAAAATTTTTAATAAATACTTGTTTAATATACAATATTGGCATAAGGGACACACAAATAAACAAACATTTATTTTCAATTATACAATACAGATAACTTCTTTAAGCAAAATAAAATCATCAAAAAATAAGCATAATTACAAGAAAAAATGAACTTTTTATATACTACGTTTTTAAATTATTTGTCATAAATCATAAATTTCAAAGAAACCCATCACAATGAAGATCGTAAATATGAGTCATATCAAAACAAATAAAATAACTTGCGGATTTTTTCCGAACTAACTTTCCATATTTCGGATTTTTTCCGAACTAACTTTTCATACAAAATTTGCTGAAAACAAATTAAATTCTGCTTAAATATGGCTGAAAGTTTTAAAATAATGCATTGTAATCGTGTTCTGAGCTACTCTGAAAGTTTCAAATGTCTAGCTACTCGGGAAGTTGGTTAAAAATCGATTGCATAAGATTTGTACCGGACAAACAAACAAGAAAGCAAACTAATAAAAAAGCTACTATTTTTATACTTATCAATTTGTATTATTTTTTTCGATAAAAATTTTATAACTTATGTCTTTTTATGGTTCTAAACGCGTTAGTATAATCAAGGAATTAGCTAATGCAAATTTCGTACTTTATATAGAGAAAATCACAAGATAAAGTTTGGGCATTTCTACTATTTGAAAGTAGATTAATACAGAACGATAGGTTAGATACAAGGAGAGTATTTGATACGAATCAAAATCACGAATTTAAAAAAAAAAATGTAAAAGATTAGCCAACAATAACACTCCTTTGTACTTTGTAAGATGAAGTCACACTTAACTGAGTTTTTTTTCCTCCAAAAGTGTCTTAAACCTACGAGTAATAAATATTTTCCTTTTTTTTTTTTTGAAAGACAAAACGATTTATTTCATTCAGCCACATGGAAAATGAGAAATCACCTATTTCAAAAAACCCCAGTTCATTGTTCAACTATATTGTTCTGTCCAGTTTGTTTCGGACATATCCGCGTGTAGATTGCAGCTTTGAAATCAGCTATGCCTAAAACAATTATAATAGAACTAGTTGTCCATTGTTCACTATGGACATTATTTGTTATTTTTCAGTCACCTTAAACTACCAAACCTTTATTAACTGTTACAATTATTAACTATTACTTTTATTAATTTTTATTTATATTACCTTTATTACCTATTACCTTTAATAATTAACTTATTACCTTTATTAACTTTGTTACACACAGAGTCCGTCGTTTCACAGTTATCTGACAGACGAGTAAAATATGGCGGGAACACGATTCCCGGGGGGGGGGGGGGGAATGTACGATACCTCTGTCGTCAAAGTGTAAAATGTTAGTGTTCATTTTCATACTAATGTTTTTCACAAATGTACATACTATACTGTTCATACTAATGTTCATGTTCATACTAATGTTCACACTACTAATGTTCAACCTAATGTCTTCACTTTTCTTCCCTTAGAATCGTGTACTAGGCATTGTTAATCCAGTACTAGTAATGTCGTACACATTTTTCTTATCTTATTAATGATAAAGACAAAAAATTAAAGACTCACTTTTGCAATATTTCGATCCCTCTGTCATCTTCACACTAACTAAATGATAACTGTCTCCTCCTGTTATTACATTTAATTTTCTTCTAATCTTACCTTAGTGGGTATTAAAAATTCACTTTGGAATCAATTTGTTTAAAATTCCAGTTATTCTATTTTTATAAATATTGGTTGTATTGTAAAAATGTATAATAGCATTTTTGGGTTATCTTATCTATTTTTAAATGCAGTGTCAAATATATAAATATTAAAAATAAAAGACAATAATAGTCTGCCAATTAGTGTGGCACATAGCTTCCAGCACACGTACTGCATTGTTTAAATGAATGATTTTATGCTTTTTACAACCTATTATTGTCTAATTTATTCAATTTACCGTCCATTATTAATTTATAAACCTGTCAAAATTGTTTTTATTTTTCACATTATTTAAAGTATCGATTTATAAAGCAAAATTTAAAGAGCATAGACGGTTGAAATTAATCTGGTGCTATCTCCAGGCTGTTTTCGACAAACCATCAACATTTTATAAAAATCAGATGAGTACAACAAACGTGGGGTTATAAAAAGGGAAAATCAGTGTTGCCATGTTATATTTTATTTGTGGAACAGGGGTAGAGTAGAGCATTTTTTTTCTGAAGTTTCATTCAACATGGCAGACCAATAAAATTGTTTCCCTCAAAATTTTCCCGCCTTTTGATTATGCCAACTCTAATCTTATAGGCTGTAGGTGTAAATAAATATATGTTTGTGTGCATGTGGAAGAGAATCAAATGAGCGCAGCAAATTGAAACGTAAAGGGGACCAACAATGAGCTAATTATTACCTGCCATACAAATTTCAATCAAATAGGACGAGTAGTTTTTAAGATATGTTGATTCGCTTTCCTCCGAGCTTACCTGCGGTTAGTTGATAAGCAAAATCAAGTCAGATTAGTCATTAGTCATTAGTCCCAGGTCCAACTTGAGACAGAGGCCTCTAATTAGTTATAACACGAACTCATCGAATTCCTCATCCAAAAAGCTCTCCAAAGGATTTTTTTCTTATAATTGGTTGGAGGCCCTCTTGGTCCGCCAAGGGGCAGCTTGATGAACGCTACGCCCCTGACATTTCTTGTAGCATTTAAAAAGATATTTCAATTACCTTTATTAGATATTAGGAGTTTATTCGATACGAATACTAATCCAGCAGAATCATAAAAAACAAATCAAGAAAGCTATATGATGAATAAGTAGTGATAATCGTTTTGCTCCGTTTAAAAAATTGCGTAATATTATGGTTGTTAATTCCCCTTTCCTGCCCCCGGGGTGCTTGCATTGTGAGATTTATTTGAAGGGAAAGGACAATAACTCGCACTAAAGATATCTCGATATCATTGATTCCCGCTCTTTATTTCCCGCCGGTTTCTTCAAATGTGGAGAAATGCCCGCTCTCCAGAAAGTAGGAAAAGAAGGTCTGCAACTACGCATGCTAGAAATTCTAAGTTTTTTCTTAAAACTCATCAGTGTATTTAGGAAACTACCAGGGATTTATTTGAGCAGTTTACATCAACATTTAGTTAACTAATAATTTATTTATTTAGCAGTTTACATCTACATTTAGTTAACTAATAATTTATTTATTTAGCAGTTTACATCTACATTTAGTTAACTAATAATGTATTTATTTAGCAGTTTACATCTACATTTAGTTAACTAATAATTTATTGTAGTAGTTGCTGAGGACGCATGGAGGAAAACACCTTTATAATTTTGGGCCAGCAACTATCGCAAGAGTAGCATCTAAGAAAAATTACCTTTAAACCACAAAATAAGTTGCTTTAATAAAATTTTGCTGAATTTACGGTATTTTTTTACTTTAGCGCCCCCCTATATCCCTTTGTATTAATAGTTATTAAGACAAAGGAACCTATACAGAGTAGCATATTATTCTTTAGTCTAAATTATTATTAAGACGAAGGGATATTTATAAAAATGTACCTAGGGATAAAAGAACATCACTCTTCACACTTGTGTGTATAATTGTGATCATTTTCCCTAGTTCAATCAACTATTAAGATAAAGGAATATTAAAAATACAAAACTGCCTCAGGAGTCACAATATCTTGGGGAGACAAACACACAAACCTTTGAGACTTTCGTAGGGCAGACTATTGCTTAGAACCAAGAGGGGTATAAAAGTAAAAAAGAGCCAAATTTACTACTAGAAGTATACTATACACTAATATTTATGTGAGAAGTCTTTAAGACACGTATTACAATTGTCACAACTAAAAAAGAATTCTGGTTTATTAGAAGAAATCCGTTTACTAATATAATTTTTAAATAATAATAGTTTAATACATTTTAGATACATCTAAAAAGATAATACCATATTTAATAGAATGCTTCCTTCAAAAAAATTGAGGTGTGGTCATTTAATATCGATGTAAAAAATTACAGGACACCATTACCACTATCCTTAAAAAGATTTATAGACTTTAATATATCTGGCGAATAAAGCAGATTTGATTAACTTCACTCCTTTTTATTTCTTGCTAAATTCGCATTGTTTCTCTTACAATGTCGAACAATCTTTCTTTTAAAAAACAAAAGCTTTGCTAAGACACGATGTATCTCAATAAAAATCACGATTTTAATCTATGACATCATAGATCTATATTTTTTTTTTAATTTATAAATCACCTATTTTTGAAAAAATGTAATTTATTATTTGAGAAAATTTAAAAAGAAGTTTGAAGCCATTCAAGATCCAGATTTTTTTTTCTCTCATCTAATTTGTTGGACTTAGTTTAAAATCGAAAATAAATAGGTAGGTCAAATAGACATCACGAAAAAAAACTATTTCTAATCTTCGACTGTGTATAGACAACGAGAAATTCCATTTTATTTTGCTTGAGACTTGAAATGGACAAGAAAATAGTGAAAAAGACGGACAAGGGGACGACACGACAAAACAAAGAATCCATTTATCAAGATTTACCCAATATACACGAAATAACTATTTCTTAAAACCAAACTTATTTCAACATAATCCTACATACACGATCCGCGTTGGACTTAACTCTAGCTTTATTTTTTTATTTTTCCAAATGCTATTATAATATATTGTCTATTAAAAATGCAACAACTCTCAAACAGTTTCGTATAGTACAAACCAAATGAAAAATTCTACAAGTTAATTGCCCTTAAAGCATTTCAAACTCAATTACATAATGGTAAGATTATTAACAAATAAATTACAATACTGAAAGTAATTCATAATGATACTGTTAAAAAATATTGATACAAAACATATTACAGTAGGATAGAAGTAAGTTTTATTTTCAATAAGTTGTTCGTGACTAAAAGCGACTACCACAATTGCACATGTCGTGAAATCCAACAAAATAAATCTGCATTATTTCTAAACATTATATTATTCTTAAAAAGATAAAGTTATAAAAAAAATGATCATTCACACTGTCAGAACTTGCTTCCTAATACATATAATACTTTTTAATTTATTCATTAGCACAAATTACGCTACATATATAATTAGAGTTGCAGATAATAATTAGTTCTTTGCATTGAAAAACATAAGAAGGTGATTATTATCCAGAGAATACTCGTCTTAAAGAAATCATTTATTTATTTCAGTAATGATCTTAAATTTTTATGCTATAAACTTGGTGATCGTATTAGCTTTTCTAATTAGCTAATCAGAGGTAAGAAACGAGGAGGCTCGTTTCTTAGCTCGTAAAATTTCTCTGGCACGAACATTATGAATTAGCCAAATTGTCTGCCGAATCTTTGACAGATTTCAAGCTCAATTAATTCAATTGTTGCTACTTGGTACGATGCAAAATGCCGAGGTCGCTAAACTTAAATTCAAATATTTAAGTCACAGTTTTCAATTGAAAAGAATAATATACTAAAAATATTTAAAAATTTACAAATTTAATTGCATAATTGCAAAAATTATTGTAGATCACTTAAATTCCCTACAAACACAGTTTCGCAAGTACTTTAACGAATTTTAATTTCAAAACGTTATCTTGGATTCAGAAACCAAATTTAATTGATTATTGAGTGATTTAAACTTAATACTTGAAGTTACAAAACAATAATTAATTTTTGATCGGAGCTAAAGCTGAGTTTCTACATTTTATTAAATGGCATTACAATGTAAAATTTTGTTTGAAATTTGAAAAAGAACATGTCATGTTCTTTTTCAAATTTTAAACAATAATGGCGACACTCAATTAGAATTGCGACTACGTTTTTCATTATAACAACATAACCTGACGAAAACTAACATAACTTCTAGAGTTGTAATACATCAAAACATAAATATAAACCTGTTTGTAGTAGCTGCTGTTCGGCTAAAATTACAGATACACGAAGAAAGGCTGGGCGCACATCTTTATAGCAAACTTTTAATACATAAATACATGGTAAGGGAGGTTTCAAAATTATGGACACGGCTTCATGGATCTTTCTTCTTTGCACTTTTAAAATTTCTGATCTGCATATTTGCTTAACGACGAACAAGAGAGATACTAAATGTATCAGCTACTTCAAAAAGCGCATTTAGATGAAATTAGGTATAGTTAATATTTTTTCTGCAAAATTTAACTTCAGGATTGCTTAAAGCCTAGTTCAGACTTTCAGACTGCCAAACCGAACAGAGGAATCGAGCCGAGCATTGGTCTCTGCGCACGCCCACTCTGAGTCTGGGTTTCGACGAGGCTTTAATAATAACACTTTTGCTATAGACTTGTTAACAGAACTCTAAAAAGCGAAAATATTATCAATCCCCATAACTGTTTGCTACCATATCATTATTCATTTCTGAAACTAAATGATTTGATTCCTCGACTAATACTATTTAACACACACACACACAGACATATATGAATATAAAACAATACTATATTGCTATTAGTGTTAACAATAATGCGGAAAACAATAATGATTTGCATAATTTATGTTTGTTAAATTGGAAAAATCTGTTTAAGTCTGTGCTATATCCAGAAGTTTCCCATAAATGGTCTTTGAAGCTGTAAAATTAACCGTTTTCTGGTTACCGGTGAAAGGTTGTGGGATCACTTAGTATAATGTAAGTTAACCTTGGAGCCTAAGAAGGGTTTACACGATTATTATAATATGCAATTTGCATCGTACTCACGCTAGAGTTGCATTTGATAAGAAGGAATTACTCTTTCGTATTAGCAGTGATAAAGTCTATAATATAATTTGTCATTATGGAATTAATTCTTACAAATAAGTCCTTAATTAAGCATTTGCTTCTATGAACTTAGTGCATAGGTTTCCGCAGGTTCTCTCAAAGCATCAACAAGATACCTTTGTTGTTGCTCCAGGTCCACCTAGTCCTCCAACGAACCATAGAGTTTAATCTTTAGGGATGTCGGCACGGCTAGGTGTCTTTTCTCTATTGTTGGAAAAGAGGACAGTCCAAGAGTACGTTCGGTGAACTGTCTGCGGAGGCTTTTTTTAAAAAGGTGATCTTTAAGTTTACAGTGCCCTGTTCTTTGCCCGGAGATTACCACTTGATCATCATGTCCAGTGATTAATATAGATCACTTTTATAATGGTCTGTGGGCTGACTTCCAACTGTCTGATCTTTCCCTTACCTGTACTTAACCTGTAAATTTTATGTAATTTACAGGCAGATTTGTATAATTTGTGAATATATTTTTTTTAACAATCGCCGGCATTTGCGATTGTAGCCACTATGCCTCTGATACTCCTATAGAGAGATAATTGTTTTTGAGAGCTTTGTCCTTGCTGCATCAATTTAGAGCAAGATGTCAGGTGTACACTGATCAGGCTTCCGTAGTTTCAAATTGGGCAGGCAGAGGTTGTCATCACACCGATGCGATACAGATGCTCTCCGAGGCAATCATGAACAGTGACTAATCTAAAGTTGGCAGTGGATTTATGACGCAGCAAGTCACCAGGTATCATGGTTTCTTAGAATGATTTCTTTAGAGTGAACCTTTTCTCTGTATTCCTGAGAAATTGCTTCCTTGATTTTCAAGAACAGTGCATATATTGGGGTAATGTAGAGGCATTTGTGGCTGGTCCATTTTGGATCCCTGCTTTGTGAGCTCATTCACTTACTTGTCGCCAGCAATGCTTAAAGACAAGGGATCTAAGCATTCTTTAGATTGTTACTCCCCTTATAATAAAAACAGAGGAGTTGAAGAGGAATGTTCTTCTTTAGACTGCTAATTCCCTCATCAAAACAGAAAAGTGATTCCTTTGACCCAAAGTACATTGGACTAAGCACACTTTTTTCTTAATACATAGTTATTTTTATTCTAAAACAAAATAAGGGGAGTAACAATCTAAAGAAGTACCGGATTTACCAGTATGAAATACCCTTTCTATGCTTTATTAGGTCACTGTCACTGGCAGCCTTATTTTGTGGCCTGCAGAAATCCGCTGTGATGAGACATACCCACGATCACAGAGAATCGGCGATTGGGAGTCCACTAGACAGACGACGTGGGTTATTCCTGGATGATCAAGAAGTGCGGTAGCCTTCATGACAGGTAAGTCATCAGCGTGAAACTTCGAAACGTTAATACCAGCAGGGTAGGATCCAGAAAATGCACATGAAAAAACTCCTGCTATTTGGGAATTTGGGTCAGCAGTCCTCTCAATATATATTCGAAGCCACTTATCGTCGATATGATTATTGATTTCGACATCTCTGTGCTATATTTTTATATAATAATAATACATTTTACTTCTTTATCATTTGAACAATTCAATAAAATGGCAAGAGCTTGAATATTTTACTTAATCACATATTGAAAATACTCTCGAGTTATGCAATGAAGTGAACTTTGGAAATGTACAGGACTAAGTCATTTAACATTTAGTTTTAAGCATCTATACTACAGAGTAACATTGCTTGTAAGATAAATCGTGCAAAAAATCTTTTAATATAAATCTAAATAAAAACTTATCTAATGCAAAACTCATGTTTTTCCTTTCACTGTATATAAAATTTTTAAAATTATTCTCTACTTTTCCATTACTTACTTTGACTTCCATAAGTTTGTCGATCCATTAGAATTAAGTTGACAAATTTATTATATAGGATTAAACAATACACTCTTAAATCTGGCTTGTAGAATTTTAAATAATCAATAAAGATAGTTTTTCCAATACCAACATTTTATGACACATACACAACATTACAGTCAATAAGATTAGAGTTGGCACAATCGAAGGCGGGAAACAACAAACGTGGAGGTAGTTTTGGGGTTATAAAAAGAGAAAATCGGTGTTGTCATGTTATATTTTTTTTTGTGGAACAGGGGTAGAGTAGAGCATTTTTTTCTGAAGTTGCATTCAACAAGGGGGAACAATAAAATCGTTTCACTCAAAATTTTCCCGCCTTTTGATTGTGCCAACTCTAATCTTATAGACTATAATTTTATGTCACTACTTATAAGAACCAATTTGAAAATTTTATTAATAATCTTTGCAAAGTAGTTAAAGAGATGTTTTTCACTTCTGTTTTTATAAGGGGAGTAACAATCTAAAGAAGAACATTCCGTACACCTTCTTTAGATTTTAACTCCTCTCTGTTATTTTTTTTTTTTTTATAAAGGGAGTAACAATCTAAAGAAGTGCCGTTTCCGTTAGCTTCGGTAAGCTCGGAAGTAATAAGTTGTTCCTATCATAGCAAAAAAGGGGTAGTTAACAAAATAAAGCTAAGGTCAGTTGTAGTAGGTTGCCTCCTTTGCTTTTTAACACTAAACAAAAAAAATGTCGAGACAACCAAAAACTATAATCTAAACTCTATGGTGACAATTCCTCACCTAGTTTTGGTTTGTAAATTCTTTACAAGCATTCAAGGAGGAAAATTCTTTATTCTTTGATTGTAGCCAGTGGATACTCCGATTAACCAACCGAAATCTGTTATAATTAATTATTTAAGTGACTGAACTTAAAATACACGAAGAAAACTGTAAGCATACCTCATTGAATTTAATTATTAGAAAGGGGAGAATGATTTTATTTCATACATGGCGAAAAAATATAAAATAAACTAACATATAATAATAAAAAACCACAAATAGTTAATTAAAAAAAATATTAATGATAAAGTTTTTTTTATTTTGTTATTTTCTCTGGGTAATAGATTTGACACATTGACGAACGTTTTATATTCTTGTATTTTTAACGATCAAATAAACTGCGGAAGTCCTAATGATCTTTAAAACTTTCTTTTGACTTTTATCAAGTAAGCATAACTTCATAACTTTTTCCACAACGCAAACCTATCGGCAGGAATGTTTCAACCACAACGGTTCTTTTAGTACCAAAGAACGCGATAAAATGCTTAATTGTGTTGCCTTTAACATTTTTTATTACGTTTGTAGCTACAAACATCTATGGAATAAAAGGTATCAGTTAAACATTTTGATAATAATAATTACTAGTATTGAAACTTTATATTAAAAAAACTTTCATAATTGTAAACTTAAAACTTTCATATTTGTTTTATAGAATTTTTATATTTATATAAACTGCTACTAAATTACATTAAGTGTAATTTAAAATGAACACAATCAATGAAATAAATAAGCTTAATACAAAAGTAATAAATAAACACACCCTCCAATCATAATGGACTCAGCCTGCTTTTATATGCTAGTAAAAGAAAATTAACTTTTTCCGAGGTAGGCTGTGAAATAGTAACTTTACAGCCTAAAAAACAAAGCTAAAATCAATTTTTTCATTACGTGGACTTAAAATTTTTTTTTTTCCGAGGTAGGCTGTGAAATAGTAACTTTACAGCCTAAAAAACAAAGCTAAAATCAATTTTTTCATTACGTGGACTTAAAAAATCTTTTCTTTACTCCTGGCAGTAAAGAAAAAAAATTTTACGTCCTAGGACGCAAAATTTTTTTACTGTACTATAAGCGGAGCTTATCAAAACTTCCGTAGGAGCGCTATTTTCTTACTGAAATGGCCTTAGTTCGATAGAATTCCGCTAGATGTCAATGCGTTTTATTTATCTTTTCTTATAGTGTAACCTCTTTTTAAGGTTTCTTTTTTTTAATCTTAAGTTTGAACTAATATTTGTTATTATTATATTGATTAATATTTAATGTTTTTTAATGTCTGCTACCTCGGAAAAAATAGCATATGCTACACGACTGTGAAGTGTTTTTTCTTTACCTTGGCAATATTTCCTGTCTCGCTTCGCTCGACAGTAAATGTAATTGCCGCGGTAAAGAAAAAACTCACTTCACAGCCTAGTAACATAATATACTATTTTATTAGTGTAAAAATGATTTTTTCTTTTTTTACCAATGTCTGTAGGGATGCTGATTTTTTTTGAAAAAATGAAACACTTTTTTTAATTTTTTGGTAACTGACTAATAATATTTGTGGAAAGTAATGATAAACTAGATGTAGTACATGAAGATGCTCAGGTATGGGCGATATACTGCCAAAAATTAAATTAAAAAGGTATATTTATTTTTAAAAAAAAAAAGTTTTTTGTTCTATTAATGTTAATATCATACGGCTGTTCTTAAAATAGCTGAAATTTACCTTATTTTAGACCTATAAGCTTTTAGTTTGTTACTTTGTTTGTAGATTATCTGAAGAAGGTTGAATTAGAACAACCGAAAGCGGTCAAATTGTTTCAAATACTGATTTATTTTGGGTAAATTTGTTATTTGGTTATCAAACTACACCTCTTTAATTTAATAGCAGTGAATAATTATAAATAAAGATGTTTCTGTCAGGTTGTAGATTCTAAATAAAACCTGTTTTTTAAAATCTACAACTTTTCCTTTAAGGAATGTATTAGAAGGTGCTTTGGAGTAAAAAAAAAAAACGAATAAATTCAGTCCACAAGATTAATTTAAATAAGAAAACGTACAAGGTGGCGTAAATTACATTTTTAACAAACACAACTGAAGAAACATACACAAAAAAGCCTTTCACTTGATTCCATTAAGTAAAATCCACCCACATTTCTAAACATAGATACAGCATCCTTTTTACTGATTTAATGAATAAAACAGTTGAAGTAAATGAATTTCTAAACAGAGAGGTACTTAAGAAGAGGATCAAAAAATATTTATTATAATTGAAGGACTCTTGAAAGTATAATTTTGGATTTTTTTTTTTGTTTTTTTGAAATATATATAACTATATATTAAAGGGGGGAAAGGATTTCTGTAATATACAGTTAAGATGGGTTCAGTGTGAATCTTTTTAGTATCAAAGTTGGAAGAGGCTGACCTTTGGTCTTCGTAGTATTTGGTCTTCTTAAGCGCCTAGAGGGACTGTCACGATCTCAAACAAGAAGAGAAGGGAAGCTTCGTTGCCGTGCCCGAAGAACAGAAAAGCCCTGACATTTTGCACTGCCACCTTTCCCCCTCGACTATGGGGACGGCCTCTGTCGCAACTTTTAAACTTCGCACAGTTCTTCTTCGTTTTTTTATCCCGTTCTACCTATATTCTTGAGGTTTGTATATAACCGCTTTATAGCTTGCTTGAGGCTATGATTTGTAAAACGGTGTTTAAGGTGCATTTAAACCCTGTGCAACCATTTTCTATCTCACCTTCATATATGCATATTGCATTGAATGGTTTCACTTGCGTTAGGTAATGATTTCTTCTAAATAATCTTTACTACCTTTAACTGCTCGTAAATCTACTTTTTTTAAATTTTTTATTTTTTAAAAGTTTCTTTAAATAATAGCTGGTAACTTATGTTTAACCAATCACCTCCTTTTTTTACACTTCCTTTTTTAAAACCAACTAAACAAATTAACAATAAAGAAAAAAAAACTAAAAGCGTGAAAAAATAAATAAAAATAATAACTTCACTTTTATAAAAATCCATAAAAAAAAGAAGAATTATATTTAAGGTCAGAGTAACCTTGCTCTTAAAAAGTGAATTTCAGAATCTTTTGTAAAAAAAAAAAAAGGTAACTATTCATAAGTTTGATTTTATGGGTTTTTAAACGTTTTTTACTTTTTCAAAAGATTCCTAGCCTTCATCTTTCTAAGATCAAATGATCTTTAAGATTTGCTTACTTCTTTTTCTTTCAATGATTAAACTATTTGTTTCTTCGGTGGATATTGGTTTTAACAAAACCTGACCTAAAAAAAGAAGCGAAAGCCTTTTATTTCTTTTATTATACATAGTTAAAATTAGGATTAGAGGTGGTTAACAGTTAAAATATAATACCCACACCTGTTTTTTTAAATTTAAATTAAAAGTAAATAAACTAAATATAAGAATAGCTATTTCCAAATGGTTTAATAGTAAAAGTACGAAATTTCCACTACTACATTGGTCTCTATACTACCTCAAAACAAAAAGCTATCTTCACCGGAAAGCCTAGATTGCAAATTCAGTAGTTGGGGGGTTTATACACTATTAGTTAGATGTTGTTTTCTAGCGTTCAGATTCTAAAACTACGGTAGTCTCATTTTATATATACCTAAATACCTACTTTTGGACTCAAGTCGCCTCTAAAACCCAGTAACTGCGCCCTGAGTTAAGATTACTTTAAACTGTGGTAACTTAATCCTCAACGCACAATGAAAAGGAGGATAAAGTTATTACAATTTCCTGGACGAACAGAAAGGAAATCATGTTAGTAACACAATTAAGTAACATTTACGTTCTATTTTATTAAAGGAAGAAACGATAGACACATCTCTTAATTGCTTTTTAAGGGGTCTTATTTAATCAGGACAATTGCAGTCGGACAGTCCCGTTTTTCAATCTTATATAACAATTAGAAGGTACTTATAGAAGAAACATTATGAATAAATCCTCTCTATTACTTTCAGGAAATATCACGTTTCCAGGTGGATTTCAGTTATATAAAATGGATCTTGAAAAAATATGGTCTAATTAAGGAATAATAAAAGTATCTTCAGACTTCACGTAAATTCAATCTTTCTATTAGCCAAAGCATTCAGCTTTCATAAGGTCATCAACAAAATATGCATCTACATTCAAAGAAATATGCAGCGTGTTAGAGTGTCGGAATAATGTGACGAAAACTTAAGTAAAATTCGGCTGATTAATTTGAAATTTGGTATACATGTCCCTTTTACCAATGCTCAGGCGAAGTTCGTAGGACAACGTTATCCGTCCAAGCATTCGCAAGCAACGCTAGGGCGCGAAGTGCCTAAGAACAAACAGTAGGTGATAAACTAGGTAATAGTATAGTAATAGGCTCTGGTTGAACTATCGATAATACGAATTAATTGATAATTTGATCTTCTCCGCGGGTCAGTTTGTTAAATCGAAGACCACGACAAACAATATACATACACACTTGATACACTCGATAAATGCGAAGCCATTATCGCCGCTGGAGGATTGAACGCTGTCGGAGGTGCCTCCCCACTTTTAATTCGAAGTTTTCTGAGAATAATTATGACACATCTTATCAATTTCTACGAAATGTTTACTGTTTACAATCTCTCCCTTAATTTTATATTTAAAACTGAAGTGGACGACAATGTATTTTCAGCACTGGTCACAGTGGAAAATGCTCCAGACTGAGGCATCAATGAAACAAATTGAAATCATATGAAATCACTAAATTGATAAAAACCCATTAATGACCCATGAAAGTTGCTTTGCGGTTACTACAAAGATTAAATTTACGTGCGGACGCTCCCATATTTATAAAGGTGAAATTATTTTAGCGAGACAACCTACAATTTCCACTAAAAACCCTACTAACAGCAGAGATAATATAAATGCAGTAAAATAAAACTAAAATCGCCTAAATTTAATGTTAATCATTTTAAATCCATTAGGTCAACTAAATTTAAACCATTCAATTTACAAAGCGTTATCAAGGAAAATAAAATAATTATGAGTCTACTCACTGTATGGAAAAGAATCACAATTATATCCAACGTACCTGAAAAACAAAATAAGGACACATTAATTTAAATGTTCTAAATAAAGTATCAGTTTTTGGTTTCTTTAGATACAAATTTAAATTATATTAGACTATCTTTTATATAATCGAGTAGTGTCCCAACGGGCGACGACTCACCTCTAAATGATTTATAAAGTTAAAAATTGATTAGCCATAAGCTGGGATTGAACCAGTGACCTCCAGTGCGTCAGGCGAAAACGCTATCACTAGGCCATGCCATTGTTATGAAACTCCAGGCATTACAATTAATATTTAAACTTATTATTCTGCCCGTTGCCACGGGCATAACGGCTAGTAAAGAATAAACTAAATAACAGACATACTTTATAGTTCTTCTATGAATTCATCAATAAAATCACAAAACATTTTCAGGTGAAAAAAAGGATTGAAGTTTATATAGTATTACTGATAGACTTCAATAAATTGTTAGAGTTAAAGTTGGGAAAATATTTATTGTAAGAATCATAATTTATAATTATCAATATAAAAATCATAGAATTAAAAACACAATAGTAAACAAAATGATGAAAATAAAAAATAATGCAATTGAGAAAAGTATGTCAAGTCTTTCATAAATTACAACTTAACAGATTTTACCTAATAATTGTTACTTAGTGTAAAATCAGCTATCCGATGTTTGTTACTTCGATGTCGATGTCGATGTATCTAAAACACCGATGTTCCAACCCTACACTAGCATGCTGTCACGGCGCTGGATGGCATGGCGGTCAAAAAATCAGACTCGTCTTAATTTGCATCGCGCCACTCATTGCAGGCCGTAGTGTGCACGGAAATTTCCACACACTGGACTGGCACGTTTCGTCCGTTTTTGGTATAGCGTTCATGCACGGCATGCAATACACGTGCAGTGTATGGGCCGCCTTAGAATGAATCAGAAGCGTCAATCTTTAAAACATTTGTCAACACAAAAAAAAAAAATAAAAAAATGGAAGGGTTTTTCATAGTTGAATAGTTTACGGGTGTTAAAAGTCTAGCGTCTTGAGTACGGGAGGTCTTACAAATCATTAACAATTTGAGTCGGGTCATAACCTTTTTTACTTCTTGATGCTTCCACTGATAATTTCTAACTTCTCATGACCATTCTTAGGATATATCTTATGGTACATTCTTTGAACTTTTCGACTTCTTCAAAACTCCTTTACTAATGGAGAGGAAGGTCGTAAATTGTCCGATCATTTGATTACACCGTCGCTAAAAACTCCATTAAAAAAAGGACTCGAGAGATTTTTTTTACTGAAAAAGTAAAAGTACTACTTAAAAAGATAACTTAAAAAATTATTAAAGAATGTTCAAGGCTGTAAGATAGCGCTATCTATCATGAAAAAATAATTCCTTTAACACCCAAAATTATTTTATAAATGGTTAAAAGAGTTCAAGGAACAGAAAATCTTTATATTATGACCCCTTAAGTATAAATAAAAACCCCTGGAGGAAAATTCTATAAATTATATACATATATATATATTTTAAGCTCACGGTTATTTTTAAATTAAAGAAACAAATAAATTTTTTTAAAGGATTTGTCTCATTTCATTTGTTAAATCTTTTTAACAACCAAGGATAGTTTATTTCATTCTTTTTTCTTTAAAGTTGGATATTTTATTATGTATTATCGTCAAAATTATGTTTTTATTATCATACAAGTTATTTGTTTAGTCCATTATAAAATTATAAAATTCTGTTTTGAAGATCAAATTTAACGTTTGAAGGTGAATTTTATTATTAAATTATTGACATTAGTTTTATATTTATAAAATAAAATAAACAAGTATACAATATAAAAAGAATATATTTTTTTTTTAGTTTAGTATACATAATTCCAAAATTTTAAGTTTGAAGGAGAATGTAATTTGTTATTATTAAATGATTGACATTAGTTTTATATTTATAAAATAAAATAAACAAGTATACAATATAAAAAGAATATATTTTTTTTTTAGTTTAGTATACATAATTCCAAAATTTTAAGTTTGAAGGAGAATGTAATTTGTTATTATTAAATGATTGACATTAGTTTTATATTTATAAAATAAAATAAACAAGTATACAATATAAAAAGAATATATTTTTTTTTTAGTTTAGTATACATAATTCCAAAATTTTAAGTTTGAAGGAGAATGTAATTTGTTATTATTAAATGATTGACATTAGTTTTATATTTATAAAATAAAATAAACAAGTATACAATATAAAAAGAATATATTTTTTTTTTAGTTTAGTATACATAATTCCAAAATTTTAAGTTTGAAGGAGAATGTAATTTGTTATTATTAAATGATTGACATTAGTTTTATATTTATAAAATAAAATAAACAAGTATACAATATAAAAAGAATATATTTTTTTTTTAGTTTAGTATACATAATTCCAAAATTTTAAGTTTGAAGGAGAATGTAATTTGTTATTATTAAATGATTGACATTAGTTTTATATTTATAAAATAAAATAAACAAGTATACAATATAAAAAGAATATATTTTTTTTTTAGTTTAGTATACATAATTCCAAAATTTTAAGTTTGAAGGAGAATGTAATTTGTTATTATTAAATGATTGACATTAGTTTTATATTTATAAAATAAAATAAACAAGTATACAATATAAAAAGAATATATTTTTTTTTTAGTTTAGTATACATAATTCCAAAATTTTAAGTTTGAAGGAGAATGTAATTTGTTATTATTAAATGATTGACATTAGTTTTATATTTATAAAATAAAATAAACAAGTATACAATATAAAAAGAATATATTTTTTTTTTAGTTTAGTATACATAATTCCAAAATTTTAAGTTTGAAGGAGAATGTAATTTGTTATTATTAAATGATTGACATTAGTTTTATATTTATAAAATAAAATAAACAAGTATACAATATAAAAAGAATATATTTTTTTTTTAGTTTAGTATACATAATTCCAAAATTTTAAGTTTGAAGGAGAATGTAATTTGTTATNAAACGGTTCGGACGCTATGAACCAAAGAGCGACGGACAGACAGACACATCACCCTCGGCATAAGGGTTTTGAGAAGTATCTACAAAACCCTAAAAAAACATCGGGCTTAATTATAAAAAAAATCTTTAGATTAAGCCATCACGTACTATTATCATTGTATCAATTAATCTTTGTCTAACCAGAACCATATCTTAAATTAATATCGAGCTTTATCGTTCAGATTATATATAAATAAGTTCTTTATAGGGCTATAATTGGTTTGAGTTTTGATTTTTAAAACATTTATTATTAGGGACAAGTTAATTGTTGATCATCGAGTCTCTAAATTAGTTTATCAAGAAACCTAACAAGCTTCATATCTTGATTTAAAAAATAACAGATGAAACTTAAAAAAACATAATAGTGAAAAACAAGATAGAAGCATATAATAGAGAATAAAGTAAGCTCTCATACCGGTTAGTAAGTTATGTGGACAGTAATTAGGTAATCATTAAGGTAAGTGGACAGGGGTTAGATGTAAAGGATAAAGAAGTAATCATTATAGGCAAATAATTTAGAAATAGAGGTTAAAGTAAGCATTATACCTATACCAGGTAATTAAGTTGTGAAAAAAGGGATTAAAAAGTACAGGATAAAATAAGCTTTATCCCTGGAACTTGGCTAAGTTCAAAGAAATTATAGACGTAGCGGATAAAGTAATCATTATTACCTGCAAGATATACACGGTAAAGTAGCTAATTTGTAATGAATTAAAGCTTAAAAGAACGATTTGCTGATGGTAAATTATACCTGTACCTATTGCTCAAAAATAAGTTAATATTTTCTGTAAAGGGCGCTACAATGCAGTTATGTGTCGTAAATAAGAGTGTGACAATCCGTACATTTGTCTTAACTGAGTTGCATAGGATAACGTACAATTTTTCTTCAGTTCTCTCTTCACTTCATCAATATGTTTGGACTTTAGAGTGTTCTGAAAAAACAATTTCTCAAAATCGTTGCAAAAGAGGGTCCAAATGCGCGATAACTGATACTTCTTTAGATTGTTACTACCCTATGTTTTTTATAATATAAATGGATATAATTATTTATACATTCTATTAAATAATTATTAAGACAAAAATATGTTTAGTCCAATGTAATTTGGGACAAAGGAATATCACACTTCTGTTATTATAAAGGGAGTAAAAGTTTAAAAGAGAACATTCCATACACCTTCTTTAGATTGTTACCTCTCCTCTGTTTATTTATAAGAGGAGTTGAAGTTCAGACTGTTGAAGNTTGTTTAATTATTTACCCCGTTTTTTTTATTTATCAAAATTGTTTTGTTTTTTTACATGAATTTAAGTATTAAGTTAGCATAAGTCAAAGAGCCCAGATTTTTAAAATTTATCTGGGGATATCGTTTCATACAAATCAGATAAGTAATTTTGAAGCTATGTAAGAGTAAATAAATGTATATTTGTGCGCATGTGAGAGAGAAACAAAAGAATGCAGACGGTTTAAATTAATTTGGGGCAATCTACGGGTTACATTTGATAAACTATAAAAGTTTCATACAGATCAAGATCAGATAAGTAATATTTAAGCTTTAGGTGTAAATAAATGTAGGTATGTGTGCATGTGGAAGAGAAACAAGTAAGCGCAGAAGGTTGAAACTTACATGGGACCAACAATGAGCTAATTATGATCAACCATCCAAATTTCATTACAATCGTACGTGTAGCGTGTAGTTTTTAAGATATGTGGGTTGGCAAAAATTGAGCGACAGTCAGACATGGAACCAAAAATGTTTCCTGATGTCCGAAACGGATTTCAGTCTTAGAGCTTTTGAAATCGGAGACATAAATTGTTAAAAAAAAGGAAGAAAGCTAAATAGAAGAATAGATAAGCTACCGATGTATAACATTTTAATTCCTAACGAAAAGCCTCTTAAAGAAGACCCTTCGAGCTTCGGTATCGGCTGCAGCTGGCTATACAATAGATTGTTAAGCGATACTAAGGTGTTATATTAATAAATGTATCATTTAACAGATAAAGGCTCAAGCCGGTTTAACCTGGACAACTTTTTAACAAAGCTCCTTCCACGAAAAAAAAAAATCACAGGGAAGTACTTAGTCCAAGTACTTTTTAGGGTTTTGTAGATGAGTAAGCATACCCATTATGTAAATNTACAGATTATAAAAAAAAAATTAATTAGTTCTTATTATAAACAATAACTAAGCGCCTTAAATTTTTACTGCAGAATAAAAATTAAAGCAAAACCAACAATGGTCTAATTATGACCTAATGACCTATACCATCCAAATTTAAACAAAATCAGATGATTAGTTTTTAAGATGTGTTAGTTCGCAAAAATTGAGCGACAGACCGACAGACAGACACGTAACCAAAAATGTTCCCTAATGTCTTAAACGGATTTCTGTCTTGGAAGTTTTAAAAACACAAATTCATCGCAAAATTAATTTAGTTCACGAATATATATCAAACAAATACGGATTATAAAAATCAATTTTCAAAATATAAAAATCAGTGTGTACGTTGTATAAATTAAATTTCTATGATTTTATTTCAAGAATAAGCAACCTTGGAATAATAACAAAACCATAATGTTTAAAGCAATAAAGTACGAGATGTACAAAGAAAGATTACACAAAGGAATTTTTTGTGAGGAATCGATGACCAAGATGATGCTTTCCCACGAGGCCTACACTCCAATCACGATTAGACAATTCAAAGACTTAGAGACCAAGAGATCCTCCTGTCGAAATATGAAAGAGTTTTCAATTAAAGAAACGGGTTCTTAAAGTCGGCGGGGATTGTGAAAAGGCTCTTGGATTTTGAAGCGGTCAAATCCGATCCTATGAGAGCTGCGCAGCTATCAATAATTCTTTGTATCGAAAAGATCAAACGGTTCATCATCTTACTGAAAGCAAACAATCACCAAGATCTATTAACAGTACAAAATTGCTGTTATTTCGTAACAAACATTATACACAAAAATGTATGATTTAGAAAGTAAATTTTTAATCACACAGTAAGTTAAATTTAATTTTTTGTTAGGCTGTATTTATAGTCGAAAAAAATAATAGACTGCCAATTGGTGTGGCACATAGCTTCCTTGCATCCTATTACGCACTTTACTGATTTTATGCTTTTATAAGCCCATTATTGTCTAATTTGTTAAATTGTTTCCCTCGTTTTTTTTAATCTTTCAGAAATGTTTAGAATTTTTACATGAATTAAAGTATTAATTTAGGAAATGTTAAAGAGCGCAGACGTTTAATATTAATCTGGGGCTATTTGCGGGTTTGATACAAATCAGTCAAGTACTTTTGAAGCGATAGGTGTAAATAAATGTATGTTTGTGCGCATGTGGAAGAGAAACAAGTGGGAGTAGAAGGTTGAAACTTATATTTATAGAACCAACAATAAGCTATAATTATGGCCTACCACCCAAATTTCATTAAAATCGGAAATCGGACGTGTAGTTTTTAAGATATGTTGGTTCGCAAAAATTGAGCGAACTAATAATGTTCCCTGGTGTCTGAAACGGATTTCTGTCTTGGAATTTTTGAAGTCGGGGAAAAATATTTTCGTTTTTAAGAACGATTACATATTATAGCTTCTATTAGCTTCGGTAAGCTCGGAAGCAAAACGTAAATCAACTATTGGTTATATAGGACCAATGAAACCGTGCCAGTAGCGCAAAAATTTGGATTTACACATTTTACTTTGTAGTTTGGACTTGATATTTTGGTGAATCATATCGAATTAGCTTGAATTTTGACCTAAATCATCAAAATATTTTTTTTTTTTTTATTATTATTATATTTTTTTTTTTAGTCCCAAACCAACCTTGTTTTAGTTGTGTTTCATTTCTGTCAAGTTTGATATAATGACCTTCCTAATACTTCGCTTGACTTCAAAGAAGTGTTAAACTTAACTTTCAAAGTTTTTCCGCTACAATGAGCACATATAGACAATATTAATCACTCCATGAAAGGTCAAATCAGAACTTTTTACACGAGGTCATGAATTAGTATTAAAACCTGTCATTAATTGTACATTTTTCTCCCATTGTTTTAGATATTAGTGTAAGCAACATGGGAGGTTAGGAATAGTGAATGGATAGATAAATTTGTAGAAAATCCCCATTTTTTAAGGGGTTTAAAATTTATTAATGAATTAAAGCTTAAAAGAACGATTTGCTGATGGTAAATTATACCTGTACCTATTGCTCAAAAATAAGTTAATATTTTCTGTAAAGGGCGCTACAATGCAGTTATGTGTCGTAAATAAGAGTGTGACAATCCGTACATTTGTCTTAACTGAGTTGCATAGGATAACGTACAATTTTTCTTCAGTTCTCTCTTCACTTCATCAATATGTTTGGACTTTAGAGTGTTCTGAAAAAACAATTTCTCAAAATCGTTGCAAAAGAGGGTCCAAATGCGCGATAACTGATACTTCTTTAGATTGTTACTACCCTATGTTTTTTATAATATAAATGGATATAATTATTTATACATTCTATTAAATAATTATTAAGACAAAAATATGTTTAGTCCAATGTAATTTGGGACAAAGGAATATCACACTTCTGTTATTATAAAGGGAGTAAAAGTTTAAAAGAGAACATTCCATACACCTTCTTTAGATTGTTACCTCTCCTCTGTTTATTTATAAGAGGAGTTGAAGTTCAGACTGTTGAAGAAGTGCCCGATTACCACAGTTTACCGTACAACTCTACAGATTATAAAAAAAAAATTAATTAGTTCTTATTATAAACAATAACTAAGCGCCTTAAATTTTTACTGCAGAATAAAAATTAAAGCAAAACCAACAATGGTCTAATTATGACCTAATGACCTATACCNGATTGTGCCAACTCTAATCTTATAGACTGTAGTTTTATAGGCATGCGTTAACATTTTACTGTAATAAAATCATGTCAGGTTGGAACGGGTTTAGGACTATAATGTGCACCGTATTAAAAACATTCAAGGAAACCTAGCAGTTAGGGAACCTTCCTGTTGACCTTCATGTGTGATGATTGTCATAACTGCGCATGTCTTACAAACCAATACTTGGTATCGTCAGAGCATCTTTTGGACGGTACAGTAAACGGTTTGGAGGACGGTGCGAAACACTGTCACAAGTCGGGTTACAACGGGTTATATTGCGCATGCCCTTCACGAGCGGACGGTACACTGCTTTGTTAGAACGAACCAATAAAGAACGGCTTTAAGAATGTACACTTTATGATTTCAAATCAATCAATAATTCAAGAAGATTTCCAATAATTAATTATTGATCTAACCATGCATATTATGCTGAAACACCACCAATGTTTTATTTGAAATATAAACTGGACTGATTACAGCTGTTTTTATCAGGCGTCAGCAACATTATTAGATAGGATGAGTCAAAAGTTAACAAATTAACAAATTAGACCATATTTCATTAATAAATTAGACCAAACTAGGTTAACAAATTAGACCATGCTATTATAGCCATAGCTAAAATTTTACATAGAATTTGAGCTAAAAAAACAATTCAGTCAACAATTCAGTCTTTGGTTTTTTTTAAAGTCTAGTTCTTATGAGTAAATCACAGTCATGCGTTTAATTGTGGGTAATTAATTTAATACAAATTATTAAATTGAATAATCCATTTATCAAAATTTAAACATTTTTTCATGATGTGAAGAAAATCAGTTTGCGCATGTCTAATCAATAAAGTAGATAAATCTTAAGGTGTGAAATTATGAAACATTAATCCATTTTGATTACAATTTGGTCCGCTAGGAGCTCTGATATCATTTTATATAAAAATTAGAAATTTTTATCGTCGAAATATAGAACTACAATGAATACACAAGTGAAACCCGTCTACATGGAGGGTCACATTTTATTTCATGTCGTTTTTAGCGTGACGGATATATATCATCTGTACAATTGCTAAATCCATGTTCAAATCTGTCCGATACCGCTCGTACTAATCTTAAAAATGTTTTCAATTTCGCTTCCGAATTTACCGAAGGTAACGTAATCATCATAAAACAACAATCATCGACATTTAATAACAATAAAAGTCTTAAGTTGTGATTTAAATGCTGTTTAGAGGTTAACATAGAGCTTAAAATCTTCATATTGCAACCTTTAAGAACAATTACAAATTTAACCTAATAATATTAAAGAGTAATCTTACCTTTGTGTTCATAACATTAATGTTCATCCTTAGTAATAACTCGCGTAAGCAATTACCAAGGTATGCCCTCGACATTAAAATTCAATAAATTTAGTTAATGTGAAGGAGAAGATATAATTTCAACGGTGGTTTTTATTTTCAGATAAAAATCAATAATGAATGACTGATAACTGATAAGATAACAAATTGATACAGGCTACATTACAGATTAGATAATTAAAGGTATCCTTTAAGAATTAAAGAAATGAGTATTATCTCAACCCATCTTAGGGAAAAATCCATAATGCAATTTCGACATTGAAAATATTATGCAAATAATCTCATTTGCAAATGCTAACGAAAGAAACAATTTATCCTGTAACAAATGGGATTTCAATGAAAAAAACCTATTAATATTTAAATCTGTTTACAATTTGCAACGAGGAAGAGAATTGTAAACGAAGGAGAAATAAAAAATGCTAATTGAGGTTTCACGAAACAAAAGGTTATGAGCCCATGAAGAAAACAAACCGAGTGAGTTTTATAATTTCAAATACACGCAAGTTTTAAATCCGGCTGGTTTTTCTTATGGGTTAAGACTTTCTCTAGATATCTTGCCTTGAGGGTATCTCAACGATATCTTGAGCACGGGGAGAAAAGACTCCAGAAAACAATGAAGACGAGAAGATTCATGGATTAGAGGGATTCGATAATCAACAGCGTACTTCTAAAAACAGATATACCTTCATCGCTTCCTTTAAAATAGTACCAAAAGATTCTTTTGAATTCTCTTTCTAGATCCCACGAGATCATAGAACACTGCAATTATATTAAATCAATATAAGGTTAATCATATTTCCTATTTTCTTCTTTAGTTCAGTGTAACAAAGATGATAAGATAACACTAATAACACTAATAGAGACTCTTATCTTTTATTAGGAATATTTTAAAGACGGAAGTTATGTTGGTAACTAAAAAAAAGGTGTTATAAAATCAAAATCTATTCAAAGAACAGCAAATCTTGTAAGGTATTATGCACTGAGAAAATATTGATGATTATTTTCACAATATTCTATGAGTTAAGCATAATATGAAACTTTGTCCACGATCATTATTATAATTGTCCAATCAATTTTTTTTTTGTCCAATAATAATGTGAAATTGAATTATACAACTTTCTTTGTCTTAACGGAATGTTCCTTGTTAACACTGGTTCAAAAGATAAATCTCGATTACTTCCTTAAGTAAAGAAGAACAACTTTTAAATAGTGAATATATGAAGAAAAAAAAGAAGCTATCACGTCATCAAAATGCTTAAGAACCTCAGAGTAAGAAAGGGGTGGAGGGAATAATCCGATTTGAAAAGTGGTTAATTATTCTCTCCCCCGATACTAAACCTCTCTAGCGAGCTTAGTCCAAACTTAAGTGACAGTGTTTTCATAAAAAAATTTAAAAAATCCTTCATTTGCAGCACTTATCTACTACGTATTTTGAAATTAATCTGCCAATTAGGGTAGTGTGTAACTTCCTCGCGTTTTTATAAGATACGTAAATGATATTATGCTCTTACAAACTATTTTATTGTTTATTCTTTTTAATATTTCCCCCATATTTCATTATAAATCTATATAGTCCAAGATCCGGTGTAAGGAATATATACCCTCATCTGTTATTTAATTGGAATAAAGAATATATGATAGAGAATGTGTAGAATGATACATCGCAAATAGGTTGCCTAGCGAAATCGCGTACCGATGGTGTTAAATAATAAACTGTTTATAACCTTCCCCTTACTTCAACTTCCCCGATGTGTTATTCATGATAATCGAACATTAACTGAGATAATCGACCCCAAGGAATTCAAAAAATAAGGGTTGCCTACTCTCTGGACAACTATGGAGTTGCCAGGTATAAACAGGTGAGTAACATTATTGATATACCCTCATTAGTTATTATATCGAGTTATATATATCAAATTAAAGCTAATTTTATTCCCAATCCAACCTTATTAGGTTGCCTAAAAATTCTAAATTTTAGAACTAAAATCTAGGCAACCATGGTTTCATCCAACTTTTTGATAAGGCAACCTAATACGGTTGGATTTGGAATAAAATTACCTTTCATTTGATATATAACTCGATATAATAACTGATGAGGGTATATTAATTACGTTACTCACCTGTTTATACCTGACAACTCCATAGTTGTCCAGAGAGGTAAGTAGGCAACCCTTATTTTTTTTTTTTAATTCCTTGGGGTGAATTCTCTCAGTTAATGTTCGATTTTCATAAATAACACATCGGGGAAGTTGAAATAAGGGGAAGGTTATAAAAACAGTTTATTATTTAACACCATCGGTACGCGATTTCGCTAGGCAACCTATTTGCGATGTATCATTCTACACATTCTCTATCATATATTCTTTATTCCAATTAAATAACAGATGAGGGTATATATTCCTTAAACCGGACCTTGGACTAATAAAAAAAATTGGCGATTTTTAGCAAAATTCATAAAGGACAGATGGTTAAAATTAAATATGGGGCCATCTGTAGGCTACGTTCGACACACCATCCCCATCCAAATGTCTTAAAAATCGGATGAGTTCACTTTTAAAGATAAAGGTGTAAATTAATGTTTGTTTGTGCGTAAAAAGCAATAGTTTTTTTTTTTTTAACTTTAAATACATTATAACATGCTATACTATACATTTATTACTGGGTTTTTGATGCCGGATTTGTACAATTAAATTTATTTTTAGTTGAGAGACATCTTTCTTCATTGCATAGGATCGTTAATTTTTTTCCGGCAGACACCTAAGGTTTGTTTATAATAGCCTGAGGACATACCACTAATAAATCGAGGTAAATTGATGTATGAGTAGCAAAGATGAAGTATGCAATAGTTTTAAGATTTGTCCATGATCTTTTAAACTAATAAGGCCTACGTTCTATTAACCTTTCTCTCTTTGTTTTTGAAAATATATTTCATACACACAAGACGTATCATACTAAGAGATAATAATAATAGGATTAAATTATAATTATTCTGTAGAAGATCACTCAATAATGACTATGTAAATAGCCTGTCAAAGATATTCGAAGAACGTCTATCTTATATTATATAAAATTAAAGTTTAGTCTGTACATCAGAAAGAATTTATAACTTTTCATAGTGAAAAGTTATAAATAAACGAATTAATGAACAAGCAAATTAATAAAAATAAATGAAATTCTTTGTTACAAACAGAAAACATCTATGAAAATTTTTCTTATTTTTTATTTTATTTTTTTTATTTATTTATTTTTTTTTGGACTCAGGGGACCTTACGAGTATAACTTGAAAAATTCTAAAAATAATAAAAAATTAGAATATTTGCGTCATCGCAATACTTAGACCAGTATGTAGGTAGCCTGAGAGGGGTCCAGCTTACATTAATTAGGGTAAACGATTTTATTTTTTAGGATTGTTTTGCATGGTAATAGGAGCATGAAACCAAGTTTGCGACCTCGAAAGCCCTAGGGACAACTTTTGGTAGGCGAAAAACCTCGAAATTTTGGCACATTTTTCAATTTTTTTAATATAACTCATTAACGACTTCGAAATCTGAATATTGTTCTTTTAAATTAAAGTAGACAAAATACACTAGTCAACCCTTATTTTATGTCATTCTAACCCATTTCTACAGGACTTTGAATTTTGACGAAATTTTGTAAAATACCGGATTTTACTCATTTTTTTTTTTTTTTTTACATTTTTCTCCCTTATATGAGGCAAAATATCGGAGATAGGAAAAATAGTTTCAAGTAAAAGTTCGATCAAAATCTCATATTCAAATTGTCGAGTCATCATAAATAATTCATAAATCATAAATAATTCCTGTTAATAAAAAATATGTAATACGAATAAAAGATATATGCCTCTTAGTAATAAAGTATTGTCATGATAAAACTCCAAATTAAAAAAAAAAAAAAACTATTTTTAACACAAAATTAACAAGAATACGATATTTCTAGGAATCAGTGTAGAAAGTAAGTTGTTTTGATTAAAATTAACAACATGCTATTATATTACTAACATTATCAAGAGATTAAAGTACGTATCTAGGGTTTATAAAGGAACACGTGTCTAGGGGAGGTACATCTTGAATACCTTTATTTCTTTAATTCTCTATTTCCTGGAACTGGGGCAAACAATAATACAGCTGCCAACATTAAAAACTCAGTCTTGTTTTATTTATTTTTTTGTTGTTTAATTCGTTACTAAGAAAGATTTTGTTTTTCTTTTATTTAAAAATACTAAGTATGAAAGGTATTCAACAGTTAAGTATCACCCCATTTATCTTCAACTTCACTTAAAAAAACCATATTAAAGAACAAAAAAAAAAAAAAAAAAACGTAACTTAAAAAAGTGTGTGTTGTTAGGTTAGCTGGCTCATAACATTGGATATACGACTGGGTTTTATCAGTGCTATTTTATTTTATTATTATTTTTAATCAATTATTTGTTTTATCATCTATGATGTATACATTTATTGGCTTATTAATGATGTTACTGAACTGATATATGATAAGGTTAAAAACATTTAAAAATGCTTTTAATAGAGTAAAAAGAGCACATCTGTAAGTATGTTATTTTACAAAAAAAAGTGCACATACACTTGTCTGTGCTAAATAACCACCTCTAACCACTTCAAATAAGAGTTATTTGTGAGAATTATTTGTTTTATCATCTATAATGTATACACATTTGTTGGCTTATTAATAATTTTACTAATATATGATAAGGTTAAAAACGGTTAAGAAAGCTTTTAATAGAATAAAAAGAGGAAAAAACTATAAAATGCTTACAGAACACTAGTAAACAATGGTTTGTTATTATCCAAAAAAAAAATAACCTGACGAAAAATAGTGGAGGGCGCATGACGTCACAGCAACCTTTGTCACTGATAAGGGGGGGTTACTTATACGTAACCTCTCTGACGCGACGTATTTTAGGATTATTATTATTAATATAAAATTATGGTGAAAGTATTGTTGTGTCTACCTTTTTATACCTCTCTAGTCCTAATTATGAAATGGTACCACAAAATTTCAGTCAAAACAACCAATCATTTGATGGTTAAGTAATAGTTTATGATTGATCCTATTTTGTTTTTTGTTTTTTTTGTGATTTTATAACTTTTTATAGAATCATTATTATTTTAAATGAACTTTACCGCTACTCTATCAGAAGTTTCTCACATTTAGTTCATCCAATAAGCATTACCGCTACTAGGCCAACAACCAAAAAAAAGTAGATCACATCGATCAATCGATCAATGGATCACGGAAAAAGGAACAGAATATAAAAACGTCGAATGCTTTTACTCAATCTTCTTTCCATCAAAGAAAGATCCGTTTCAAAATGGTTAAGCTGTCAGTGAAATTGACAGGTTGGGCCTTGACACTGCAGGTAGTTATTCCATTACTACGGACAGAGTCTTGGGTCCAGTTCCGTTGTAATGTTCAGTCAACTTTGACCATTTCATGAGTTCATCGTCGTCTTTCTCACCATCTACCACCTCCAAACACCTCTGACCACCTCTAACCACTTCTAACCACCTCCAACCACCTTCAACCACCTCAAACCATCTTTAACTACCTCCAACCACCACTTAACACCTTTAACCACCTCTTTCGCACCATCTACTTCCTTCAAACACCTCTAACCACCTTCAACCACCTCGGAACACCTCTAACAGTGGCGGCTCGTGCTTAGGTTCACTGGTTCAGTGAACCCCCAAGCAAATATTTAATAACACAATATTTTAAGAAATATAAATATGTATTTAGTTCTTGGTTTCATAAATCTAATAAAATAGGGTGAAAATGCTGGAGGNAGGTTCACTGGTTCAGTGAACCCCCAAGCAAATATTTAATAACACAATATTTTAAGAAATATAAATATGTATTTAGTTCTTGGTTTCATAAATCTAATAAAATAGGGTGAAATACTCATTATCAGTGGGTCATTAGCTTACCGCTAATGACCCACTGCGTTGTCGAAGCGGCATAACTCAAGGAAAAAAAAAAAAAAAAAAAAGGGTGAAAATGGGTCGTTTTCAAATAAATTGTTCATTTGGCTTTTTCTAAATGCCAAAAAATAAAAGTTAGAAAAATTCGACATTTTTGATACATCCTGGTCCCTTTACTATCTAAATTAGGTTTTCAAGCAATTATACGCGAGTTCTATGCATCCTGATTTATTCACGGATTTTTTGTATTTAAAGTCGTAATTTTTATGTCACAAACGTTACCATTGAAAACTGCACTATTTAATACTTTCCTCAGTTTTTCTGCAGTAATAATCGATCTAAATGAGCAATTTAATAACCTAACGTGTAAGAGACCCTCATTTATTTAACTTTATTCGTAAAATAAAAAAAAAATTCCAACATGTGTCATGTGTCACATACGTTACCTACAATATTAGAAAAGTTCAAATATTTTTAGTTTCAAATCTGATAATTTTAAAGTAATGAGCTGTAATTGTTATAAAATCATATTTTATACAAAAACAATATACTTTCTTGCATAAATTATTAACAAAAGTAACTTTCAGAAGAAAAAGAAATTCATATATGTTAGTAACGTACGTGACATAGGAAAATAAGATGCATTAGGAAAATAAAAATGTTAAGTACACCAATGAAAAAATCTTATTTTTTTAAGTATTATATATTTATATGTCTTAAAATATATTTTTAAGAAAAATCATTGCAAAAAGAAACGATTTTACGCAAAATAATAGAAATCACACTAAAAAAAATATCAAGTTAAAAAAAAGATCGTATAACACGAGTAACAATGATTTGTATCACGATTAATTCCCAATTTTTCTTCCAAACGGTTTTCTTAGTGAAATGTTGATAATTCGTGACAAGAAACTCATGTGAAAATAAAATTATAAATTAGTCACATACTAAGTTACCAAAAAATTCTAAAAAGTAACGTACGTGACAGGTAACGTACGTGACATCATATACCTATTTTAAGATATATATCTATAAAAAATCATTATTAGCTAAAATAATTAGACTCGTTAAGATAAGAATCCAAAAACCTATCACTTAACAACAATTAAATTTTAATATTAATAACATCTCATAGTGAGAAGGTGGTAACGTATGTGACATTGAATTAAAATACGCGCCATGTTTTTGTAGTTGACGTGATCTAGCGTCGCTCCTGATGAAAGGACAGCAACATGCCAACTTATGGTGCAACTGTACACATCAACGTGTCTAAAAACGTCATCCATAAGTTCTAACCCCCTTGTTCTCTCCCCACCATATGCAGTTCATTCGGTACGTAGTTTTTCACACCAAAGTTAGGGACAGCTATATTCTGACTTCTAACAATACCTTCGTTTAAAAT
>KZ651212.1:825664-848164 GCA_001010745.2 Gerris buenoi
CATAAAAATAACTTCTCCCGGGCGGGGAATCGAACCCGGGCTCTCTCCGTCCGCGTTTTAAGCTATTTTCTCCGGAACTAGATTTTTCCCGGGAAAACGGCTTATATCATTAGATTCGTATTTAAATGGACTACATTTGAGAATTTTATAATAAAAATCGTCGGAGCCGTTTTCGAGAAATAATTTTATTTCACGTTTTCTCAAAGTTTTTGGTGGGTAGCGCCTTTAAATTTGGAGCTAAAATTAATTTCTCGATTTTGCCTCGGGGTATGATGATGCCCCGGAACCCCACCCCCCCTAGGTTTGAACCCCCAAGATAATGTTTCACCAGCCGCCACTGACCTCTAACTACTTCCAACTACCTCTAACCACCTTGAACCACCTCCAAACACCTACAACCACCTCTTACAATCTCTAACCACCTTCAAACACCACTAACTACTTCCAACCACCTCTAAACACCTCAAACCACCGCTAACTACCTCATACCACCTCTACCTGCCTCTAACCACCTCCTACCACTTCTTCTTTCTTGATACTTAATAAAGTCTTAAATTTACAGAAGAATTCAATATAGTTTTTTTTTTGTTTGTTTTTTAACTTTAGAACCCTTCTAAGATTACCCTTTGAATAAGGTAGGAAAAAAAAATAGAGCCAAAATAATTTGAGGTAACTGTTAAGAATTTCTTTAAAGTAATCCTTAAATGGTTAATACCCCTAAAAGATAAATCACATACACCAATTACGTTATTTGCTTAAAAATATAACACATAGAACTCCACTTAAAGAGGTTTCGAAAAAGAGGTGCTGATTTAAAAAAAATAAATAACAAAATCGTTAAAATAAATTTATAACACACACACGTATTATTATATATAAGAACACTTGGAATGTTACCTGAATCGGGCCAGTAGTTTTTCGAAGTACAATGTATATAAATGTAAATTGTTTTTTTTTGTTATATTAAATATTTTTATTTTTATATTTGGTCATACCAAATTATCTTGCAGCAGATCTATCTGTAACACCACTTCTCTATCAGCAACTTATTTGATTTAAAAAGTTTAATATATTTTTTTTTGTTCAATCTCAGGCGAGACTATAACGTATCTGAATATATCAATTAAATGACAAAAGTAATTCATACTTTACACGACAGTGAAAAGAAGAAAGTGACATTGGTGGCTGTATGAGACATCCATCAACAACAGCTTTTAAAATCAAAGCCATTATAAATTCTGTCTTTCAGTTTGGTTTTTATTAAAAAGCCGAGGCCAATTTAAACTCACGACATTCCCATTTATTTAATATAAATTGTATACTCGATAAGGGTGCTAAAACGCTCTTCATTAATAATTATAAAAGTTATTTATACATATAGGGTTACCTTACCATACGGCAGAAAAAAAAAAATTTATGTATAAACAATTTTTTTTGCAATTCTCCTCCCCCCCCCCTCCAGTTTTTGTTCCCTCTGTCCGCATCTAGCCTTTATAACTTATGGCAACCCCATATGTAGCGTTTATATGGTGGATTAAAAAACGATCTCCATAAGGTTACTGATTTTTGTTTACACGACCTTATTGAGTGTATACTATATTTGAAAATATTTTGATATCGTTTTAACTGTTTTCATTAGAAAACAGCTGATTTTGACAGGTAATAATTATGATAGCAGCTAAAGAAGGTTATGTTAAAGGCTGATAAGGCACATTTCAACGTTTGAGGTCTTTATACACCACATCACTACAGTCTATAAGATTAAAGTTGGCACAATCAAAAGGCGGGAAAATTATGAGGGAAACGATTTTATTAGTCCCCCATGTTGAATAATCTATTAGAGTTTAATAAATGTTAACCATTTATTTTTTGTGATTAGTGAATGTATAGCTTTTATTTTTAAGTTTATCTTGGAGTTTTGAGATTAGTGAATATTTAGCTTATATTATGTTTATGTTTATGTTTACGACTAGTGAATATTTAGCATTTATGTTTATCTTTATGTTTAAGATTAGTGATAACTTAGCTGTTAAGTTTAAGATTAGTGATCGCTTAGCTGTTATGTTTAAGATTAGTGATCGCTTACTGTTATGTTTAAGATTAGTGATAACTTAGCTGTTAAGTTTAAGATTAGTGATCGCTTAGCTGTTATGTTTAAGATTAGTGATAACTTAGCTGTTAAGTTTAAGATTAGTGATCGCTTAGCTGTTATGTTTAAGATTAGTGAATGTTTACCTGTTATGTTTAAGATTAGTGATCGCTTAGCTGTTATGTTTAAGGTTAGTGATAGCTTAGCGTTTATGTTTAAGATTAGTGAATGCATAGTTTTAAGTTTTAGTTACTCTTTGAGATATGTGAATGTTTAGCTTTAATTTTTTAGTTTATCTCTGATATTAGTGAATGTTTAACTTTTATTTTTTAAGTTGTAAAGAAGCATATCCAGGACAAAGCTTTAAGTATTTTTGTTCTGCACAATGTCGAGTCCAGTCAGAAGAATGAGAAGTAACATTATTTCGTTCTTTGTGGCTTTTACCTGCCTCTAAGATGTTTTATATGTCACTTCATCTTCTGTTTACAATGACATGTTTGGTACGGTCACATTCATTGTCACTTTATGGACTATTTTGTTAGATGTATTGTGTTAGTATAAGTGTAGAGATACAGTTGTAATATGTGCTAGGTCGTTAAGGTTTTAAAACCTTCTCGTCTCTATACATTTGCGGTTGTGGTATATAAAAGAAGTAAAAAAAACGAAAAGAAAATGGCATTACATATATTTTTTTAAGTATGATAGACAACGCACAACTCATAACGTTCTGAATATTAGATGTGGTTTCTAGTTTTGAAAAATGTCGCTACGATATATCTTTGTTAAAAAATGTTAGCCTGTTACGTCCTCTTCTTTAAAACCCTTTAAACGATTCAACTTTCTTCCTGTCTTCAACTGTTCAGTTATGTTTTTATTATAACTGGACCTTTTGCGGACACAAGAAAATTTCTCTTTATATAATAATAAATAAAAAAAAAGAAAATATTTCTTTTTTAAAACTTCCTACATTAAGAAGTGAGATTAGTTTAAGAAACTCAATGGACCAAGACATTTTTAACAAATATCTTACTGTAGGTGCTAAGTGGTTAAAATATTATTTTGAAATTAAGTCAATGGACGACAAGTAAAGTATTATATTAACTTTCTGCTAATTATTAGGGTTATTAATAGATTCTTTATTTACTATAACTAAATTAATGAAATGTTTTGATTTTTAATCAAGTTCTTTATTGGCATAAGTTATAAAATTATTTGTATTCGCCAGAGCCATATTGCTATTTTGCATTGAGTTAATTTGTTTATTATTTTATTCTTTTGATATCTTGAAAATAGTAATAGTAGTAGGAGGTTTTTTTTTTTTTTAAGAACTGCAATTCTTAAACCACCTATTTATGATATTCTAACAACTTAGTATTTCTCAGGCGTAGCATAGCAAATTAGTGTGAAAAACAAGAGATGTCTGTTCGATTACCAGCGGTGGAGATCCTTTTTATTAGTTTTGACATTAATTTATCAGATAAAACATGAAATGTTCAGTTAGTTGAAAAGCAAAACGCAAATTTATCTACATTATTTTAAATTTGAAACGGCATTTACTATTGTGAGAGCAGATACGTATTATTACCTGCCTTTTAAACAACTGCAGATTATACGTAGTTATCACCGAAGATATAGAATCATATTATCTCACTCGTTAGACTTAAGCAAAAAAATGTACTTATGGAATAACAAATGAGAACGAAATTATCAATAAATTAACTCTTTCATAAAACATATGATCAATGATCAGGAAATAGTCGGTTTAAAATTAAAAATTTAAGTCGAAACAAATTCATATAATTTCTTATTACACAAGTATAATTATATTCTTGGTAAAAACAAAAGTTTTTACTTTCATTTAAAATATTCTATCATGAAGATTTTTCATAACCACTTCAAAAAAATAAATGATTAATAACTATAATGTTGTCGAACAATCCTCTAATATATAGTTTCTTTCACAGGTTTTAAAATGCCTTAGGCATCGAGCCTAAGTTATTTTTTTAAAGAGTTAAATGACAAATTGATAGTTACAAATCACCCATTCATTTTTTTATTGTTCGGCACCCTTACATACTTTATCATATCATGCAACTCTAAAAATGAATAATCTTCTGAAATTTGTATAATTGAATGTAAAATTGCGATTCAAGAATATAAAATTTACCAAAATATACCTTAAAGTTTAAGTATAGACTTATGGGTTTTAGTTATTAGCCGATTATAAAACAATAGATCGGTGAATTATACTTTAGCCAGGATACTTATGTCTTATCTAATATCCTATAATTTTTTTACATAAGAGTTAAATTTAACTATAAATGTTTATTGGTTTAGATATGTGTTATTAAGCTAGCTCATTGAATGTCCAGCACTAATAAAAACAATAAAATTGTCGTTAAATATACATGAAGAGCTAAAATAATAGGTTTATTAGTATAATAAAAATCATGATAGCTAATATCAAATAAATATCACTTTAAAACACATAAGTTTGACACTTTGATAAACTAAAGAGGTCAAAACGTAATCATTATAATTCAAATCATTGTCGAACTGATATCATGACAAACTGAAGAGGTCAAAACGTAATCATTATAATTCAAATCATTGTCGAACTGATATCATGACAAACTGAAGAGGTCAAAACGTAATCATTATAATTCAAATCATCATCGAACTGATATCATGACAAACTAAAGAGGCCAAAACAAAAACATTATAATTCAAATTATTATCGAACTGATATCATGACAAATTAAAGAGGGTACTTCTTTAGATTTTACTCTCCTATGATTTTATCGAATATAAATTATAATAACTTTGATTGAATAACTATAAGACAGGGATGTTTAGTCCAATGTACTTTAAGACAAAAGGATAATACACTTCTGTTTTTAAACGGGGAGTAACAGTCTAAAGAGTGTATACCTCCTTTCCGTGTGTACCTTCTTTAGCTAAATAATACCCAATTCAGCTGAACTACAGTGTAAGCTGCCCCTCCTGTTAGCTTCACCTCATAATTATTGATATTACTTTGTCCGAAAGTTATTTAGACTAAGGAATATTATCTCTCCAGTAAATAGAAAAGATATATCCCTTAGTCTAAAAGAAATATTATCTTTAAAGCATATAGAAGGAATAATATCCCTTAGTTTAACAATAGATTTCGGGCAGGGGCACCGTACACTGTAGTTCTACCAAAAATTCTAAACGGGAAAACAAAACAAAACAAAAACCGTATGAAATATTCGATGAAAAACGGAGAAATTTAATTTATTTAGATTAGAATAAGACATTTGAATAAAAATTATATATAGGGAAATATCATAACTTGTATGATTTCCTAAGAAAACTCAGTAAGTGCCTTTGTTTAAAGGATATTTTTAGGAACAATACCTGACTAAGACTACCCAGTGGAGTAATTAATTTATATTGGAGAAAAGGCGAGAGAAAACTAAAAAGTTTATACTATTATAATTTATAATTAGTTGTAATTTCTATTATATTTCATAATTAGGGAGAATATATAAGTTATGATTAGAAAGTAAAATTTAATTATATATTTTATCGCACATTTAAAGCTAAAAACGATTCTGAACTTTTCTGATTTTAAATGAATTTCTATTTCAATATAAAGAGAAAATATCTATTAAAACAGACAAGATTTATGTATGTTTAAATAACAATAAGACTTCCGGCTCACAGAAAATAAAGGAATTAATAAATATCTAAATAAAGATCTGCTGCAATAGGCAATTAAAAACTTGATTAATTAACTTCAGGGTTGGATCAATGGATAGAAAAACTATATTACTCTATATTGTTAAGAAAACATAAGTGCAGATTTATGTCAAACGCATCTTAGTTTGTGCGTTTTTTAGTTAAGCGCACAGTGATTAACCCAGTATAAGAGAGATTTGGAAAAAGACGCTAAAATTATATTATAAGATTTTGATGATTTACATTTTATGGTCCACTAGTCCAATAAAGTGGTTTTCAAAATAGTCTGTCAATAGTTGCAATAGTGTGCCACATAGCTCCCTAGCATTCTATTTCTCATACGTCTAATGATTTTATGCATTTACAACCAAATAATGATACATTTATTTAATTTTCCCCGCGTTTTTTAAATCTGTCACAATTGCTTTGATATTTTTTTTACATGAATTAAGATTATAAAGCAAGATTTAAAAAGCGCAAACGGTTAAAATTAATCTACAACCCAAATGTCCTGCATCGTTTCGTCGCTTTCGACTCATCAGGGGCCCGACGATGTCCACCCAACTCTGGACCTATACTATAATGGATCAAGAATATCATAAAATCAAAGATGTTGGCTCGGCATCTCGTAATGCCGAGCCAACATCTTTGTGACGTTTGTCTGGTGTTGGAACAGTTACTATGTGTCACGCTTGCGTGGCACGTCCCTTGGTGTCTCTCACTAACACTAATTGTATACCTTATTGCAGTGTGCATAATCACGGTATTACATTGTTGATTTCAAATGTCATAAAAATACATTGGAACATATAGGTGAAAATAAATGTATGTCTGTGCGGCTGTGGAAGAGAAACAAATAGCAGTAGAAGGTTGAAATTTATATGTATATGCGGGAGCAACAATGGGCTAATTATGACCTACCCTCCAAATATAGGAGTTTTTAAGATAATATTAGTTCGAAAACATTTAGCGACAGACCGACAGACAGTCACGGAACCAAAAATGCTCCCTGATATCTAAAACGAATTTCTGTCATGGAATTTTTGAAATCGAAGACGTAAAATATCTTCTAAGAACAATCACGTAGCTTCCGTTACCTTCGGTAAACCTGGAAGTATAATGTCTTTCTACCGTGTGTGCAATCGAGAAATACATTTTGCGTTTAAATTTGGCGCACAGGAAGGGTTACTTAAATTTACTCAAGATTAAATGTGCACAGACAGACGGTTTTAAATTAAGAAGGGAGAATCTGTGGGCTATTTCGTTCTACACAATGCTTTCGCATTTGGTATGCTCAAAAGCAAAATATGTTTTAGTCCATTTATATACGATTCTAACGATATAAGTTTTTTCCACAGGAAAAATTTAAATCTAATTACCTATTTTATAAACATGTCATGTCAGTGAGTTAGGGATAAAGTTTGCCATATTATTATAATAATCGATATCTATGATGTGGATAATAGTTAGAAATTATTATACAAAAAAAATTAAATTGTTCAGAATTACCCATGAAATATGATAACTAAATAATTAACTGACTGACTTTTAATACATATAGGATTGACTTTACTGGATTTAAGATAGATTAATTTCTAGAATTCTAGATTGAAAAATAGTTTTCTATCTAATCATATTTTATCGCGTTACACCCTAAACACGAACATATTATAGTCTATATTACTCATCATTAACAAAAAAAGAAGACGAAACTTTTAAAAAAAAACAACAAAAATTCTTCCATAATTACTTGATTATAACGCAAACCGTGACGATTTAGTAAACCTTCAATTTAATTTTTTTTTGGGATGAAAAGCAATAACAAACTTATTCAGATACGAAAACTAAAAACTTCTATAACCATGTTTAATCATAAATTATTATCTCGTAATAATATTTTTATAACATATTTAGTAAACTTCAAACAGAGACGTGATGCTCCGATTTATATGCAAACTGGTATAATAGGTTTTTATAACTTAGTTTAGGATATAAAACGGAAAGGCTATGTGCCTTTATAACCAATAGTTTTTTTATAAAATAGCATCATAATTATACACTGTGAGGTTTAAATTACAAAGTTAAAGTGGTTAAACACGTTTGACGCTTCTTTTTCAGAGAAAAGTTTGACACTTATTTTTTTTTAAAGTTTTATTAATAATTTTGTTGCATTTTTCTTTTGGATAGCTAAAAAAATATATATATATATTTTGGATAAGTTTTTTTTACTTTTCCTCACTACCTACAGTAGAAAAAGTATTGTTTTCACCAAAAAATGTTTTTTTGAGACTTCTACGGTGTTTTGTTTTGGGTTTTTTAAGACATCCTGAGTTGTTTTCAGCATGACGTCTGTATGTATGTGTGTTATCATCGTAGCACCCAAGGTATTTAACCTAGAGAGTTGAAACTTGGTAGAAAAATTAGTCCTAACCTGAAGTGGTGCCGCCCGGAACATCAACTTTTTCCACCATCTTGAACCCAGTTTACTGAGTCAGAAACTGAGTCAGAGAGAGTAAAAAATTTTTAAAAAATCGTAATAAATCGAAAATGTTCCTGATCGAGTTCGAAATTTGGCACGAATGTACCTCTCTGACAAACAAACTCATCAAATGCCATTTTGAGTTATCAATTTTTGAATATTTTTAAACATTAACGGTTAATAATACTCAAAGTATAAATAGGTTTTTGACATATACCATATCGTTGTAACCGGAATCTTTTATATAATCGAGTAGTGTCCCAACAACAACGACTCACCTCTAAATAATTTATAACGTTAAAAATTGATGCGCCATAAGCNGTCATTACTCATTACCTGTAGTGGTGCCGCCCGGACAATCAACTTTTTCCGCCATCTTGAACTCAGTTTGCTGAGTCAGAAAAAATTTAAAAAATCATATTAAATTGAAAATGGTCCTGATCGAGTTGAAATTTGGCACGAATGTACCTCTCTGTATTACAAACAAGCCCGCTAAATTTCATTTTGATATTGGCCGTCATTTTGAAGTTGTACATTTTTGAATTTTTAAACTGTGACGGTTAATAATACCGAAAGTATAAATAGGTTTTTGACATATAGCATATCGTTGGAACCGGAAAAAAGTAAGGAACAAATATAAAAAAAACCGATGAAATTCTTTAAATTACTTTAAAAGTTATAAGTGAATATAATTATTTATTAGTGCGATAATTTTGATGACGTCAAAGTTTGTTTACATCTTTCAAAATACCGCCAAACTTCAAATAATTAAATAAAATGTAGTTATTAAAAATAAGTTTTTTGAAGAATGATAATAAATCAGTTAGTTCAGAAAGGTCACCCATCCAAGTACTGACCACGTCCAATTATGCTTCCTCCTGCTGCGAAGCAGCAGGAGAGGCCACTTTAGTGGCCCCTGAAGTGAGGAAAAGTTCTGAGGTAACCCGTACCCGATTTATTTTACTATCATAAACTATGACTAAACTAAATATCAATTTATAAGTATTCTATCGGAACTATGAAAACGGTAAAATAAATTAAGCCATTCAGAAATGATGAGTGTCTTACCTAACAATACAATTAATAGAAGTTTAATTAAGTTTGGCATTTCTTTTTTTTAACTTTAAAGAAAGATCTTACTTCCCGTTTCTATAGTTTTCTATAATTACACCTATTATTTAATAACTTTAGTATTTGTCACGCTAAATGATGAATTCTTTTCTAATATTAACTGCTTTGTTAGATAATATTATATAATAAGTAGCATTTGAAGATATTTTTTTTTTATTCGCAGTAAAAATTGTTGATTCGATAGTACATGCAGTATAATCAATTTTAATTTATTTCGTGTAATAATAGCAATAGCAATTACGATTTTATTTATTTATTTATTTTTTTTAATCTTTAGCTAACTAATGAAACTTTTGATTTCGAAACTTTCTTCTACACATGCGCACAAACATACATTTATTTAGACTTTTATCTTGAAAAGTACTTATCTGAATTTTAAAAAATTTGGATGATAGGTCGAATGTAGCACACAGATGATCCCATAACAATTTAAACTTTCTCTGCTTATTTAATTTTTGCTATAATGATACTTTTATTTATGTAAAAAATAAAAAATAATGTTAGTCAAATTTAATATATAAATAGAGGTATACAATTAAGTAAATTAGAAATAATTGGTTTTTAAAATCCTAACCTTATCTCAGTACGTTATAGAATGGGAGGAAGCGGTACTTCTTTAGATTGTTACTCCCCTGTTTTTTAGAATATAAATAACTTCGACTTGATTACTTCCCCGTCCAAATTAACGCACCACCTTTATATTTGTTGATTAATAAGTCATTAATCATCATCATTCATCATCTCATAGTTAATCATCATCGTTAATCTAATTAATCATCATCATGAATTATATTTGATTATATTTATTCAAAATCATTAATGATTCAATGTTATTTTTCATTGAGTAATTGAGAGCTCTCAAGTAATTATTACATTAATACAGTTGTTTGTATGTTTCAACATGAATAATAATGTATATTTTTCATGTTGGTCAACATAAATACACCTCCAAATTTAACTATGGGATGGAGGAAGCGATTAACCCCGTAGTGATCGGTTAAGAAAGGCTTTTCTCCAAAGGTTGGTTGTCGACTAGGAGTGCACCTCACTACAATCAGCCGAGCTTTTCGGCGGTTCCAGGAGTGTGGATATGATCCACAGAGGCGAAATAGGTTCACCCGAGATGAAAACTATATAAAAAAGATCCTAATTCAACGGCTTTTGTGTAAGCATAAATATATAAAAGTGGTGTGTTAATTTTGACGGGGAGTTTATTAGGACAAAGGGATACTTATTCCAATGTATTTTGAGACAAAGAAACATCACACTTCTTTTTTTAAGGAAAGTAACAGTCCAAAGAAGAACATTTCGTATACCTTTTATAGATTGTTAATCCCCTCTGTTTTTTTAATTAGGGGAGTAACAATCTAAAGAAGTGCCGAGGAAGATATGTGCCACACTAATTGTTGCAGATTTTTTTTTTATGTTGAAAAAAAAAGTCAAGAAAGAGAAAACAAGCAAAGGAAATATTTTTCTTCACTTGCTTTGGGCATTTACTGGGGGCGATGCTCTATGAGTTGGCCCAAGTGTTATGTCACGGTCGGCTAGGATCCTTCCACATCGTTCGCTACAGTTATACCCATAGCTTCCACACAGACCAGACATAATTCCACCATTACAAACAGTCCAAACCAGAAGGTGTTTAACTCAAGCTTGCGTCGTCTACGTTATGTGAAGAAGAATGGTAATGTCCCTCTACCGGTCACCCACCCTCACCTAAGAAATGGCACAGTATAAGTAGGTTCAGTTCTTTTCTAACTCACATCCAGGAAGTTATTATGATAAACTAACTATACTGTTAGTCTTATGTAGAAAAATAACTTCAAAGACTTCCTATTCGTCTAATTCATTTAAAAAAAAAAAAAAAATTATCAAAAGTGAGATATAATTACAAATAAGAATTACTTTGTACAAGCTATTGACTAAGATTTTAACACTTCTATAAAGAACACTTCTACTCACAAGTGTACCTCCCACCTGAATAAATAGTCGAATAAATAAGTAAATATAATAATAAATAAAATTAACATCAATAAAGGACAAATTCTGTATAAAGGATGATGATTCATTATAACAATAACAAAAAAGTATCTATGTTAAAATGTATTAAGTGAGCGCCTAATAAAGGCACAAGTATCTTTAAAAGTAAAAATATGATTGAAAATGTTTGTAATAATAAACCCTAAAGGGTTTTCCACGGCCTAGGCCGATTTACCAACTGGTAAAGCAATGTAATATTTATAAGAGGATCTGTATATATATTATTGGTAATAAATGGATCTATCTATAAAGAATTAACCCTTTAACAAAGCTGCGTTGCAATGAAAGTTAAATGGGACAAACAATGGGCTAGTTATGACCTACAACTTAAATTTTATCAAAATCGGACAAATACTTCATGAGATGTTGGTTGGCAAAAATTGAATGATGGACAGACAGACCAGATAAACGGACAGCACGGAACCGAAAATATTCCCTGATGTCTGAAAAGGATTTCTGTCATAAAATTTGTGGAATTGGAGCATCGAACATTTTCTTTCTTCAAAATCGATCAATAGCTTTCGTTACCTTTGGTAAGCTCAGAAGCATAAAAGGTGTAAACGATGAAATAAATTAGGCAATAATAAGTTTAACAAATGAACGCAGAAGGTAAAAACTTATATGGAACCAACAGGCTAATCATGACCTAAGACCTAACATCCAAATTACAATAAAATCAGAAGAGTAGTTTTTAAGATATTATGCTTGTTCGCAAAAATGGAGTGACAGACCAGACAGACAGACACGGAACCAAAAATGTTCTCTGATGTCTGAAACGGATTTCTGTCTTGGAATTTTTGAAATCGGAGATATAAAAATAATTTTCGTTTTTCAGATCGATCACATAAGTTCAGAAGCAATAAAATACAATTAATTTAAATACTACTAACTGAAAAATTGTAGGTATTTAATTTACCTATAAAAAAACATAATGGTAAGTAACATTGATAAGATGTAAATATAAAATTGATATTATAGTCCTTCATAAAGAAAATCCATAAATCACTCAAAAAAAATTATTAATAAAAAAAAAAATATATGAGAATACTAATTGAAAAAAAGAAACAAAATATAATCTTTATTCGTTGTATAAGTCAATAAAAAATCATTTTAAATTAAATAACATAAACCTTAAGGCTATAATTTAACTTTAATATTATAAAACTAATAATTAAATCTTTAATTATTTTAGGAATATCTCCACAATTAAATACAACTATATAAAGAAACAAACATAGTTAAAAAATTATACTCTTTTTCATTTTTGTAGATTTTAATAATTTTATAATTTAATCTTTGTATAAAGTTAGTATAAACTCTCGATACTTAGTCCTATTTTAATCATTTAAGGATTATAAAAAGAGATCAAAAATGTATATAATTAATCATAGACTTAAAACCATATACACGATTTGAAATACATACTTCGATATTTGTTTTGTAACTTTTAACGTTGAGTAATTTTAAATAATAAATCTAAATTTTAAATTATAATAGATTAACTTTTAAATTATAAGCATATTCCATTTAAAGATAGTAAGTGGATTAATCATTTTAAAATATATTAGTTCATCGCCTCCATTTACACTCACAACATAAATGTGCGCTTAAACAGTTAAATTTCATTGCTATAATATGATTGAAACATGACTGGATCATTGAAATTGCTCATTAGCAATTGTTCGAAGAAAAAGATGAATTGCTAATTGAATGGCTCAACAGAAATATGAAACATCATAATTGAGCTGTTAACAGCTTATTTTTTTTGATGGAATGAAAGGTTTCAGATGCATAGGTTAAGTTTATGTTTTTAAGGTATATTATTTATTTATTATTTTTTTTTTTTTTGTTTCTGGGAATCCTCCCCAACTAATAAAAATCTACATAATGCGAAAGGTAATAATACAAAGCTATGTGTGAAGTATAATATGAATATATGTATCTATTATAAAAAAATGGAAATAATAAGTTTTTAATATATTTAATTTATTACAATATTAATAATTAAATCTAATACTTAAATTCTATAATTACCTATCGCGCAACAATTAACGAAGAGAAAAAAGACGAAATCAGTCAGTCAATAATTGACAGACTGTTAGAGTCAATAATTTACAGACTGTTAGTCAATAATTGACAGACTGTTAGTGTCAATAATTGACAGACTGTTAGTGTCAATAATTGACAGACTGTTAGTGTCAATAATTGACAGACTGTTAGTGTCAATAATTTACAGACTGTTAGAGTCAATAATTGACAGACTGTTAGAGTCAATAATTGACAGACTGTTAGTCAATAATTGACAGTCAATTATTAGTGTGGGACATGCCTTCCTCGTGTCCTTAAATTCAAAGTATTCAAATGATTTGAGGCTTCAATGAGGGTAAAAGGATGTAGAAACATAAATCAATTTTATGAAATAAGCTGGTTCAAAATTGGCTCGTTATCTTTTTACCTGCGTTACAAGTATTTTTATTATGAGCTTTCAAAATCATTATGTTAAAAGGTTACTCTTAAAACGACATATAAAACCTTGTTCAGACTGCCTAACCGAATAGAGGAAACGAGTAAAGTAATAGTATCTGCGCATGCCCAGTCTGAAATGCGCAGGCGCATCTTAGACTGGGCATGCGCAGTGATCTATGTTATGGCTTCTAACCTTTTATACATTAACTTATCTCCTATATTTAACAGGTGTGAATATAAAGCCAATTATTCTGTAAAGTTTAGTTTTAATTTGATACGCAATAATAACTGATTCATATTTCATTATTCTTATATATCAATAGATCTCACGCATATATATGTACATAAAACAATGCGGATATGATTAATTCATAAACTTGTAATAACAATAGATCATAATATAAAATAAAATTATCGATTTCATCTTATTTAATAACATAAACTTCTTTTTCAGTACTCAATAAGTTTTAAATTACGAATATAGAATCAATCTAATTAAAAAATAAGGATTCAATTCAATGCATCATCATATTAACAATGAGTGAATAGATAATATGATTTATTATATTCTCGCATAATAAAATTTAAGTGACTTCATTCAAAAATCAAATATAATTGTGTACAAGCACAAATAAATCATAATTTGAAAGTACAACAATCTGTAACAGCTCTATTAAGTTATTTGCGGAAGAAAAATATTATTATTATTTTTTTTTTGTTAAATAATACTAAAACAAAAATGATCGAATTTTAGGTTATATGTATTAATGACATTAGGAAATCAATAATATGTCTTTCAATTTTATTACATACCTCCTCTTAATTTAAAATATAAATATTATTACACTGATAACAAATCGGTCCGAGACAAACTTTTACATATAAGTTTTTCATTTATTAATTTTTGTGTTTTCGTGAGTACATTTTAATTATTATTAAAAATTTCCTTAAAATATGTAATTTCGAATGTATCACATCGAACCCAATACTTAATAAAACGACTAAATCTATCAAACTCTCAAAAACTGATTTCAATGATTTTTTTAATATAGAATTTATAGAATCGGCGCCAACGACTTATCTCGAAATGATATGTTAATGCTAAGCTATAGCAAACCACGTTTATTCCAGTAAACATAAATTTGTGTTTTTATTTATTAGTCTTCAAATAGATATAACTTTTCTAAACAGATATCTCAATTAATTTGACTTTTTTTTTCTAAATATAAAATGAAGTCCGTTGCCACGAGTTTGACGGCCCGTATAATATAATATACTACGTGTTTATAATATTCATTTTTCAACTTTTTCTTAACTTAAAAAATTTTTGTTTGTAAAATTCTTATTTCTGATTCGTCCTGACAAAGACGGCTTACCTAAAGGAAAAGTATATAGTCCAGGGGATAGCGTGCAAAAAAGTTTCTGACTAACATCAAGCTAGAATTTTATATACAAGTTAATCTTTTAGTGCCTTTTAAGAATATGTGGACGGCTAAGTTCGTCTGCGGGACATAGCTTGGCAATAGGCATTTGAAAAAAACAAAATGGTGGAGAGTGGCCATGTCCCGCCAATTATGGTGGACAGTATGATTTTCATGATCCTGAGTTCAGAATTAGTTAGTAAACAAAAAATCAAGTAGATGTTATTTTCACAGTTGATAGGTTTGTTAATAAAATATTACTAAAAATCAACATGGTCGCCTGTCAAGGGACGAACTAACATCAACTTGATTGTCGGTCTACTAACTAATTCTGTACTCAGGATCATGAAAATCACATTGTCCACCATAATTGGTAAGACATGGCCGCTCTCCACCGGTTTGTTTTTTTCAAACGCCTATTGCCAAGCTATGTCCGCAGACGAACATGTCCGACCACATATTCTTAAAAGGCGCTAAAAGATTGACTTGTATACAAAATTCTAGCTTGATGTTATTCAGACAAAAAAAAAAATTTCTCGAAAACAGTTCCGACGATTTTGATTAAAAAATTCTAAAATGTAGTCAATTTACATACGAATCTAACGGTAAGCCGTTTTCCCGGGAAAAATCTAGTCCCTGAGAAAATAGCTTAAAACGCGGATGGAGAGAGCCCGGGTTCGATTCCCCGCCCGGGAGAAGTTATTTTTATGATAATTTTTGATAAAATTTCCAATAGTAATTAAACGAGAAAGTTTGTTTGAGTAGTCTCGGACCGATTTTTTCAAATAGTTATACACTTAACACATTATTACAATGACAGAATTTCTCTTTGGAACACTTTAGTTAATAGTTAATACGATTAACTAATGTCATGTTAGGAACGGATCTGTTTATGAAAACTTCATTCAGGAATATCAGTGAGAGAATGAGCTACAATAGAGAATACTACAAACAATCAATGTTTAACAAACATTAAAAACAAACAATTAAAACTTAATTAACAAAAAACCCCAAACAATGAACAACATTCAATAAGTAATTAAAACCCAAAAGAAACTCATTTGCATTTCTAAATATATACATTTCTCTTTTCTATATAAAGCTGCGAAATTATATATTAATTTATTTCACAGGATATTTATATACATACTTAAATTTAAATCCTTAAAATCCTATAATTAAATCAAATATCAAATGTGTAAATTAGTGTTCGAACACATTCAAAACACTTGTTCATTCATATATTTTAACAATGACCAAATAATATATTTTTTAATAATATACATATATAGAAATTTATATACATTATTTACATAATTTTTATACGCACTAATAAATTAAAAAAAAAATGTTAACAGTTTTAAAATCATCAAATTTATTTGATCGCTTCACTAAACATCAAACTTGATAAAATTTAATTTTTTTGTGGGGAAAAAACAACATTATGAAAATCATATTTTTGTGGTTTTTATTTTTTTATTAAGTTCTAGCAAGATTATAAAAAACAGACTTTCAAAGTCTATTAGCTTTAAAAAAAGACAAGAATAAAACCAGTTTAGGAATTTATAAAATAAAGTAGGGAGAGAACTTAAAAAAAAAACTTGTCTAAGCTATATAAATTTATAATTAAGTTAAATCCGGTCTCACTTGAAGTATGAAGGGTGGGAAATCTATCCTAGAGAACTAAATCAACGCTATATTTTCTTTTTCAAAAAATAAAAGCTTATATTATCAATATATCAATATTTAACTACTTAAATTAAAAACTTACAGACACCTTTCAAATAGATTTTTTTTTATTTTAAACATTAAATAATGACCTGTTATGATTTAAACGATCTATTTTATTTTATATTAATAAGATTATTAAAGGCTATATAAATCTTTTTTGATCTATCTATTAAGAAAGATTGAAATATATTTTTTACTTAAAGATGAATCATGTTTAAAAAATGTTGAAATTAATACATATTGACAATGTAATAGCGTGATTATGCACACTGCAATAAGGTATACAATTAGTGTTAGTGAGAGACACCAAGGGATGATGCGTGACACATAGGAACTGTTCCAACACCANGTTTGTTTGAGTAGTCTCGGACCGATTTTTTCAAATAGTTATACACTTAACACATTATTACAATGACAGAATTTCTCTTTGGAACACATTAGTTAATAGTTAATACGATTAACTATTGTCATGTTAGGAACGGATCTGTTTATGAAAACTTCATTCAGGAATATCAGTGAGAGAATGAGCTACAATAGAGAATACTACAAACAATCAATGTTTAACAAACATTAAAAACAAACAATTAAAACTTAATTAACAAAAAACCCCAAACAATGAACAACATTCAATAAGTAATTAAAACCCAAAAGAAACTCATTTGCATTTCTAAATATATACATTTCTCTTTTCTATATAAAGCTGCGAAATTATATATTAATTTATTTCACAGGATATTTATATACATACTTAAATTTAAATCCTTAAAATCCTATAATTAAATCAAATATCAAATGTGTAAATTAGTGTTCGAACACATTCAAAACACTTGTTCATTCATATATTTTAACAATGACCAAATAATATATTTTTTAATAATATACATATATAGAAATTTATATACATTATTTACATAATTTTTATACGCACTAATAAATTCAAAAAAAAATGTTAACAGTTTGAAAATCATCAAATTTATTTGATCGCTTCACTAAACATCAAACTTGATAAAATTTAAATTTTTTTGTGGGAAAAAAACAACATCATGAAAATAATATTTTTGTGGTTTTTATTTTTTTTTATTAAGTTCTAGCAAGATTATAAAAAACAGACTTTCAAAGTCTATTAGCTTTAAAAAGACTTAAGAATAAAACCAGTTCAGGAATTTATAAAAAAATAGTAGGGAGAGAACTTAAAAAAAAAACTTGTCTAAGCTATATAAATTTATAATTAAGTTAAATCCGGTCTCACTTGAAGTATGAAGGGTGGGAAATCTATCCTAGAGAACTAAATCAACGCTATATTTTCTTTTTCAAAAAATAAAAGCTTATATTATCAATATATCAATATTTAACTACTTAAATTAAAAACTTACAGACACCTTTCAAATAGATTTTTTTTTATTTTAAACATTAAATAATGACCTGTTATGATTTAAACGATCTATTTTATTTTATATTAATAAGATTATTAAAGGCTATATAAATCTTTTTTTATCTATCTATTAAGAAATATTGAAATATATTTTTTACTTAAAGATGAATCATGTTTAAAAAATGTTGAAATTAATACATATTGACAATGTAATAGCGTGATTATGCACACTGCAATAAGGTATACAATTAGTGTTAGTGAGAGACACCAAGGGATGATGCGTGACACATAGGAACTGTTCCAACACCACATAATACGTCACAAAGATGTTGGCTCGGCATTACGCCATGTCCTGCATCGTTTCGTCGATTTCGACTCATCAGGGGCCCGACGATGCCCACCCAACTCTGGACCTATACTATACTGGATCAAGAAGATCAAATATAGGGCTTACCAGAGACGAGCGTGCTCTCACACCGCCATTCTTGCTTGGCTGGCAAACCAAATCAACAATGTAATACCATGATTATGCACACTGCATTATGCACGGTCCCTGATGAGTCGAATGTGACAAAACGATACAGGACATGGCGTTTTGCCGAGCCAACATCTTTGTGACGTATTGTCTGGTGTTGGAACAGTTCTTATGTGTCACGCTTGCGAGGCACATCCCTTGGTGTCTCTCACTAACACTAATTGTATATAATACATATTGATACATATTCTTAAAATGTCCTTTGAATAAAAAAGTAGAAATATTTAGTTTTCGAATTAGATCTCAAACGTTTTCACTCCGGAGACAACTTTGATGAAGTGCACTGTTAAGATATAAGTCTAAGTCAGATTTTAGCCTTTGTTTGAACTCCTACACTGATTCTTTCTACTTCATATAATTATAATACTTCTACTTGTCTTCACCGAAACTGAACGTGACCGCTAGTGGTTAAAAGCAGGATATTTACCTACTATAAACTTTCTTTTTATGGAAATAAGTATTATTTATTTCACTTCAAGTGAGTCCACTGGTTATCTCTACTACTAGAATAAAATTTATTGCTTCCGAGCTTACCGAAGGTAAACGGATGCTATGTGGTCGTTCTGAAGAACGAACATTTTTTAGGTGTTCGATTTCAAAAATTTCAAGACAGAAATCCGTTTCAGACATCAGGGAAGATTTTGGGTTCCTTGTCTGTGTTTAAAAACAATAATGAATTGAATTATTTTATATAATATGTAAATTAAATATCAATGAAGATAAGTGATATATAAATAGCTAAGATGAAATGGAAGACTACCATTTCTACTCTACCACTTTGATACATAACAATGATTAAAACTTTGTTACATTTTATTCATCTCATAAAAGGTTTAAATGAAAAGAGAAGTTCAATTGAAGCTGGTAGTTTCACTAATTAGTCTCCCGTGTACATCTTCACGTAAATGCTAATTAGCAATTCAGCATCAACCTAAGAATAAAAAGTAAACAATCTGTGCATGTTGTAAAACTAATTGAAGTACTAATTTGCGACAGGCATCGTAGTCTCTAGCGAGAGAGTTGTGCGTTAGATAAAGACCTCGTCATCGTCAGTTGAGGCACAACCTGGAGGGTTGCTGACCCGCTCGACCGTAGTACCTTCCTGGGACCTTGGCACAGACCCTCACTTCCATAGTCTTCCTAACAAACTAATTAACATAGAGACAAAACAATTCTAGACCTAATAGTCACATAATGTAGAATCTACTCCACATAAACTTTTACCATCAATGATCTTAAACCATATCAGGAAATTACACAAGATATGAGATATTGCATCAGGTAATTAAGCCTCATCCAGACTGCAGAATCGAATCGAGGAAACAAGTAGAGCATTGATCTCTGCGCATGCCCAGTTTAAAGAGCGCCTGCGCATCTCAGACTGGGCATGCGTAGAGACATGCGCGTTTCCTCTGTTCGGTTAGGCAGTCTGGACGAGGCTTTAAGGCTGATTTACACGTATTAAGTTGTTAAGTGATTGACTAAATTTTAAATGACTCAATGAATATAAACAATACATTTAGTAATAAGTTTCAAGTTAAAATTTAGCGTGCAACTAAACAAGTAGAATCGATTTTTTCTTGTTTAGTAGGTGGGAGTGGCTAACCACTGAACATGCGCAATTTAGTTAAATACACAGGTGTCTGTAAATCACACATTTTATATAAATGATAATGTCGATATACTCGCAACTATGAAGGTTTGTTCACATTCAGGGATAGAGCAGGATTTAGTTATTATAACCTGCACCTGGCAAACCTTCCTTATATCGTATTCATATTTACAACACAGTGGTCTATTTGATTAAAAACTGACTATGACTGATACAAAAACAACAACTCTATAAGCACACTCCTCAGATTCCCATAACTTCTTGGTCGACCTTTAGGAATAGCGGCTTCTATAGTTACATAGTCCAATTTAAGGATTCTTTTTTTTACAAGGACGATATATCAATATTAATTATACGTAATAGACAATTACAATCAAAATTTTATTTCAAATTATATATTTTTCAAATTTTATTTTAGCCTTATAAATACGTAACGTAAAGACTACCAATTCATAAGTATGTAACTATAACGAATTAAAGGATTTAAGGAATTATATTTTTGTACCGAAAGTTTCATAGCGTTGTCGTAAGTAAATCTGGAAAATAAGCATTATTTTCATTTTATATTACGAGTCTAGAGCAAGATTTAGAAATTAAATTTTGTTTCTCCAAAAAAATATAAATGCAGTATATCTTTATATAATCCTTTTAAAAAGCCTTTGTGTTAGATGACACTAATATTGGCATTTTTCTTCTGTAATCCCGTAACTGTACAGATAAAGCTCAAATTTGAAGCGCTAGTTATAATGAAAGTTATGGTGTGTTCTCAGGAGGTGGAACAAATCAACTAAAGGATATAAAAGCTTGATGACATTTAATGTTTTGTCACGCGTTCTATTTTTAAAACAGTAATTGACTATTTCGAATCATCCGAATAGGTGAATCCCAGTTAAATCGGTTAAAACGCCGAAGTAAAAATTCTAGTATAACACTCGAAGTTATAGAAGTTTCTTCATTATACGAGTATTTATTTTACAGTAACATCCAATGAAAATAAGCGTGAAGCTCTTTCCAACAAAACATACTTTAAGAAGCTGCACGTTTTGTCGAAAGTTCCATCTACCGTTGAAAGGTAGCTTCTACTGTTGTATGTTAGCATCAACATCTACTGCAAAATGTTAGCCTTACTTTCAGCTATCAGGCCGGAATCTGCATCCTGATATTTAGAAAGATCTCGGAATATCTTCGCATATGTTATTTTTTTAACGTAAGCAATTTTTTGTAGGTTCTAATTAATACTAAGTTTTCCCTGAGATAAATAGACTTGATTTAAGTTCAAAGCTTCTTGAATTAAAATTGAGGTTGATTTCCGTCAGCAGAATAGTTCATGAATAATGTTTAGATTTGGCTAATAATCCTGTAGTTGATTCTAGTCAATAAAATGAAGATAAATTGCACATTGACGCTGGCGCTGCTCATAAAATTGAAGATTACGCAGTATATTCAACGGGAGATAAACAATACAAAGAAGCTTCCAGTCAGTCACAGATGGACGAAACAGATGATTTTAGAGTCTATAAAATGGTGGACGAAACACAAATGTTTCTCGTCAATGAAACTGTGGATGAAACACAGATATTTCTAGACAGTGAAATGGCGGACGAAACACAGATATTTCTAGTCAGTGAAATGGTGGACGAAACACAGATGTTTCTAGTCAGTGAAATGGTGGACGAAACACAGATGATTCTAGTCAAGGAAACTGAGGATGAAACACAGATATTTCTAGTCAGTGAAATGGTGGACGAAACACAGATATTTCTAGTCAGTGAAATGGTGGACGAAACACAGATGATTCTAGTCAAGGAAACTGAGGATGAAACACAGATATTTCTAGACAGTGAAATGGTGGACGAAACACAGATATTTCTAGTCAGTGAAATGGTGGACGAAACACAGAT